>OY998246.1:61467882-61519740 GCA_963922005.1 Cornus suecica | reverse complement strand
ATACTTCTTCTTCCGATCACAACAGGAGCACTCCACTGAGTCACTTTAGCCCTTATCACCTCAAATCTAGGTGGTCCCGAAACTATCATATTTTTATAGAATTTTCAGACCAAGCCCGAATAAACCTTTTCACCCGCCAATTTTTTTAGACTCTTGAATCCTCGTTCCCTAAGGATTTTTCATCCGGGTGCAACTAAAACTTGATTCATCCTATCCGGACAAAATATCTCCTCAAATTGCAACCGACACTGCAAAAACGATTTTGGTGTAGTTCGGCTTCCCTTCCGACTCGTAGCTCTATTATTCGTGCTTTTCATAACCACATATGGTTCCATCTCCTCTATGAACTCTTCTGGATCAGAATAATCTTCATTAGCATTATCCATACTAACCCTCCTCGAAATAGAAAAGAATAAAAGAAGAATAGAAGAAGAATGCTCAATATAATACTCACTACTTGAGAATTGTGAATTATGAATTGTGTCTACCCTATGGATGTATTTATAGATGAATGAAGTATAATTAGAAGAGAAAAAGAATTCAAAACCCCTAATTGAATAGGAAAGGAGAAACAATAACTAATACAACTCATATTTGCAGTTTCCTTGTCAGATTAGGATGACTCTAAAAAAATTCTATAAAACTTATACACAAATTTCTAAAAATAACTTAAACAAATCTAAATACAAGTCTAAGTACAAAGCAGGCCAAAACATCCCAAATAGGGTCTATTTTTTCAAATTTTTGGGCCCAACCACGAACTACCCTACGCTTCGGCGTAGGGTAAGGCAAAAAAAATATTATTTTTTTATTTTTTCAAATCACGTCATGACATGCTTCCTAATAACCAACGTACCCCCAAAATTAAACATACACATGTCCTCATAGTGCGAAAATAAAATCACACATACTCAACGTAATAAACATAGTAAGGCACGCATATCAGTAAAAGCGGTCAAAACTGTCATTTTATATAAAAACAAAAATATCACAAACAGTTAAAGATGATCATTAAAGCGGTCACAAAAGATCGAACATGACTCCCTGCTCTACGATTAATCTCTACTGTGAATAACTAAAACAAGAAAATCCTAAAAAAATAATAAAACAAAATAATCAAAACTAAACTACAACTATGAAGCATCATCCGGAGGTGGCTGTGGTGATGGAACAGTCACTCCCATATGTCTCATCAAAATATCCATCAACTCACGATGCTCATGTCGTCGGACTTGTCTCTCCTCTGCGAATGATCGCTCTAATACCTCAATACGACCAATTAACTGGTCATATTGAGTTTGAGTCATCATAACAGAACCCCCAGTCAGGGCCTGTGGCACATCATCGCCTATAACAGCCTCTTCAACCTATGGCACCTCCACCTCAGGTATCTCATCTTCAGCCTGCAGCATCTCCACATCATCCTCCTGTGGTCCTGGTAGTAAAACTCCTCCGAACCTGCGCCGGCGAGCAAATGTCTCTGGACCCTTCTTGAGCCACCCCTTGTTCCATGCTCCCTTGCCATAAGCAACTAACGGGGAAAACATATCCTCGGCATGCATCTGTAATCCCTAATCAAATATCAACTTCATCATAAGGCAGGGAATAATCATCTAAAACTTGGCAGTCCCGACCTTATTCTCCCGACGCAAGTGAATATAATGCCGGAATAAAGTCTGCCAAAGAGCGAGTGGAATAGAGTACCAGTGACCAAACTTGAAAGCATAGTGCAATGCCGGAAATGACAGGTAGCACATGGTATGATGGCTGTGTGGTAATACATTGGACCAGATTATCACATCCTAAAGCCATAGCATCGGATGATAGTAGGACTTTTTGGTCCCATTACGCCTATTGTCGGCCCACTATCCCTCAGTCTGCAGTCGCACCATATCATAAAGTGGCAGAAGTGGGTCTGGCATAGATGGAAATTGTTCTCCTAACTCTGCAGGGCACTCGTGTGGAATACCCCACGCAGCAGCAATACTCTCGGGAGTAATCTCAAACTCCCGCCCCTGTACCACTATCACTAGCCGAGTCCCTCTACTGTAATGTGTCATATGAAGCCAAAACTCGCTAATACTGTCAGCGCAAATATGTGGTGTAGTTGGGGCTAGGATCGGCAATAATCTGTGCTCTCTCAGTGGAGGGTGTTTTTCAATCCAAAAAAGAGAGATAATTGATGAGCATAAATCCCATAGAAGAAGCTTGGGCCCAGTTGGTTGGGATTAAAAATCCTCTCTGGAAAGTTCAAAGCTTAGAAAGATAAAAAGGGATATGGTGGAAAAGTTGAAAAGATGAAAGGAGGAAGTTGTGTGACAAAGAGAAAGTATCTTTTATTTTTGCCTTCTAGTTTGGATCTTGGATTGAATTATCATCACGGTTGGTGGGAAGATTATTATGTATTGTTTTTATCTTACCTTAGTGCTTGCACATGAGAATTTTCATATATATATTTGCAAAACTTAACTTGTGCATTCTTGAGTTTACAAGGTATGTGTGCTGATTTTCTTCTATACCATGTGTATAATGGTCGAGTTAAATATTCGAATATGATGTGTTAATGATTGACTTTGTGTCTCTACTGCCTTGCTCACAGATTTCTAAAAACAAAAATATTTTATTTTATTTTTTTCATGACATTTTGCAATCATGCATTTAGTAGTATAATCATGCATAGTAGAGATTTTTGTTACCCTGAGATTTTGGATATGATCTAATAGAGTTATGTATCTTGGTATTTCTCTTTGAGTACTTTCTTGCATCTCTCTACATTGTTGCTATGGCATATACTCTCTTTGCTTGATATTTCAGTGACAAAAAGGGGGAGAAGTATTAAGTGAGGGGGGCAGGGGAGATTGGTTGATTAAGAGAGAGAAGTATGTAGCAATGGGGAGTTTATTCTCAGGGAGAGAATGATGATCATTATGTGTACATTGTTGTTATGATTTTCTGATGATCATTATGTTGGATTATATTTGTTTTCCACACTTGCGTTTAATGATTTGTTCAGTGTTGTGGTAACAGGATTGGTCATCATGAAAGCAATATGACAGTTATATCTATGTTTTTCGGTGTGTGTTCATAGGTATAGATGTTATATTGTTATTTATGAGACTATATTGTAAAACATGGTTTTGTCTCAAAAATGCCAAGGGGGAAATTGTAAGAATACTTTTGTGTATTGTTTATTTATGGCATGCTCTAGACGATAATCGTGTAGAGTGTTAGATAGGTTGATTTGGTTTCAATGACATCGATAAGCTTCATCAAAGGCAGAATCAAACATTGAAGTAATGAAGAATACAAGTGAAGCACGAAAGTGAGCATATTGAGGAAAAATGTCTCATAGAGGGCGAAAACGACATTTTTCGAAGCTGTCACTTCAACCAAAAAGTATCGTGGGTTCAAGAGGGTCATTTTGCTGTAATTGCGAAGAAAATTAATTTTAACAAAAATACCTACGCTTTCAGTTTCAAAAAGTGGCTGGAAAACATATTTTTACGCTTCGAGGTACGCTTAGACCTACGTTTCAAGTGTAGGGGGTCCTCGCTTCAAGCTTAGCTGCGGCAAGTTTTTGGCTATTTTTGCTGCGATGTCCAAATTATTTGTAGGTTGGTTTTTTGATTTGTCCACGACTTATATACATCAAAGTGCGTGGTATATACATGATATTCACCATAATATAGGGTTTGAAAGGGCAAACTTAGGATCTGGATCATCACTGTCTATAAATACCCAAGTTTACAACAAGAGGAGGCACGTCTTTAATAATACTGGCAAGTTTTCTACAACTTCATCTTCTTCTACAAAGATACACATATGATGAGAGAATATTATTGAGTGATTAGAGATACACAAGTTCTCCCTCATTATTGGATGTCTTTAATCATACTTCTACATCGACGATTTCTATGCACGATTGAATGGTATAGTTGCTAAAAAATTCACACAACGTTTATAGCAACGTGGTTGCATTGATCCGTTAAAGAACTGAGCCGTCTGAGTGCGGAGATCGAAGCAGGAGGCTTCGTGGTGATTTTGATCTGTTGAGAAGCAGAGCTGTCAGAGTATGGAGATTGAAGCGAGAGTTTCGTGGAGCGCAAGTGAATCTAGACTTTCAGACGTCGAGTGAAGAACAACAAATTACAACGGTTGTATGTTTTGTTTTCATAGAGTCTATACAAATTCCCTGATTCATAGTGCATTGATACCCAAGCGTATCTGTGGTTTTTACTTGGAGTCTTTCCAAGGTTTTCCACGTAAAAATCTCTGTGTCTTCTCATGATTTAAATTTCGCCTTCTTATGAGTCCTCTTTTGAGGATAATCAGCCTTCGCAAGATGCAAGGGGGTATCACACGAAGAAGGGCATTTTCGATCCCCTACAAATCGAATAGATAATCCTCCTCCAAAGAGGTTTATCACTCACAGAAGGGTAATTCGAACCCTACAGATCGAACAGATAATCTACCTCCAAAGAAGATGAAGGCTGTGATTTCTTCTGGCACCTCTACTCCCTTGTCACGCTCTACACGATGAGCCAACACTGCAGATGCCCAATCCAGCATGGATCCTATAGACTCGGATCTTGAGGGGTACACTTCAATGAGTTCTCTGATGGTTCCAAGTGCCACTCCTGCTGCAGATGTGCCTAGATCTTCCTTGGGTCCTTTGATCAGAGTATTTCCAGTACATGTTAGGCGTCCTGCCCAAAGGAATCCTCTTACGGACTTGATGAAGTGGGGTCACCTCCAATGTCACATCTGGAGTGTAAATACCCTGAATCGTATCCAGAGTCGATATCCAGAGACATTTACTGGTTTCAATGTTGGGGTGCCTCCTTTTCTTTAGGCATTTACCCTTGATAATCTGGCTGGCTATGTTGAAAGAACAAGCACACTCTTTTTATTTCAAACAAAAAACCGAATACAAAGCTTTCACTCTACTCTCACGCTCTAATTTCTTTCTTGCTTCTTGTTATTCTTCAATACAATACCATACACTTATATAGAACATTGAACTCCATAAACTAGTAAGGAAAATATTTGTTGCAGCAATTTTTGACTTTTGAAGATTTGAGTGTGTCATTCTCATGCATGGTGTTGTGTAGCATATCTTGACATTTTGGATTTGATACATGCATGTGGTGAATGGATATGGATGATAAAGTTTATCTTTCAACATAAATTTTGGACACTCACACAAGTTCAAGATATAGGATAGTTTACACAGCCAAACAGTCATAAGGCATTATATATATCCTCTTCAAGGAAAAACTTCAATGAGGGATCTCAAACCAAGAATTGGGGTTATCTTGTAATCACTGAAACCAGCATCAAAGAAGAGTTTTGCCCATTCTTTCTGATTTCTTTCTCTACCAGTCACCAGAACCATCATCAGCATATCGAAGAAGAGTTGAGTTTCTATAGATTCATCATCCTTTTTTTCATTTTCCACCACCATGTCTATGATAATTACTTTTCCTCCCTTGTCCTTGCTCGGAATCGATTCTTTGCATTTTTGTAATATCTTCACACACTCTTCGTCGCTCCAGTCATGCAATATCCACTGTTTGTGCATTAATTACACCGATGAAGTTCATGTGATATACATACATATATGTATATATAAAGAATTACATACATATACAAAATATAATATTATAAATTCCAAATAACATGAACTGCTCTACCTGGTTTTTGAAACCAAGTCAAATTTGGTTTTTGAAACTAATAGTATTGAGTTTTTGAAAGTCACCATTCTTGATTAAAATAATTTGACTGCTTGTTTATAAAATCTTTATTTTATGTGAGGTAGAGCAGGTCATATATATACTTACACATATACATACATATATTTGTATTTATATTTATTTATTTGTATTGTTTAATCAAATTTTAAATTCACCATATTCAGATATTTAAATTGGGGTTGAAATCCAATAACATATTGAATGGGAATTTCGTGAAATTATGATACCTCTTCAAGTAATATAATTTGGAATTGTAATTTCATAAAAAATTTACCAAATAAAAAATTTCAATGTAATTCCAATACAATTCAAAAACAGTAGGCAAAGAAAAATTGACATGAGTACCTTTAACAGAACAGCATCAGCAGAAGGAATTGCCTCAAACATATCCCCACCCACATACTTGAAGTTGTTAGTCCCTTGCAAGCCATCAACCACATGTGGTAGATCAAACACAGTACACTGCAAATGTGGGAACCCATCCGCAATTCCCTCGGCCACAGTTCCGGTGCCACCCCCAACATCCACCACCGATTTCAACCCTTCAAACACCACCTTACAATCTTTAATTACCATGCTGGTTACCAACCTTGCATCACTAGCCATGGCATCATTAAAGAACCGGTTAAGCGTCGGTTCGTGGCCAGCATAGTCCCAAAATGTCCTCCCGTGCGCAGTGTCAAACGGCGTGGGATCGTCATTTTGGAACCATTGGCTCACATAATGCCATGGCTTTGTCAAAATAGGATCAAGCATGGCTAGCAAAAATGGCCTCACACTCAGCGGCTCGTCCTTGAGGAGGAGACGAGAAGCCGGTGTGAGCAGATAACCATCTTCGTCTTCTTTGTCGGATAATTTTTGCTTGACGAAGAAGCCAGAGTGAACTAGAATGCGCATGAGGCGATAGACGGACTTTGTTTTGGTTGTCTGGTTGATGTTGAGCTCAGAAACAAGCTCAGAGAGAGTCATGGGCTGGCCATGCTTGTTGATGATGTCTGGTATGTCTAGTTGAATAGCACATTTGAGTGACATAGAATTTATGAAGTTGAATATGTGGTTCCATATGTGAGCTTGAGACTGAAGCAGCTCTTTTTCAACCTCATCATTGGTCATAGCCATCTTAAGTTGACTATTAAGGTGTCTAAATGCTTTTGAGTGAATCCATGGAAAACATTGGTGCATATATATATATATTGGACACCAGTAGCACTAGCAAGGATGAGGAAGGAAAAATAAACGATAAAAATGATTAAAGATAAGATATATATATCTATATGTGTATATATATATACATATAATACCATTGCTCTTTTGATAACATAAGGGTACAAGTAAGCAATAATTGAGCAAGTGGCCATTCAAGTTGATTCAAATTTTTTAATGTTCACATGATTCACATTCCAATAATAACCGTCTATATATATCTAAGAAAGCCAAACCAATTTAATTTCTATTTTAGTCCGGTGGGGCTAGCCAGAAAGATCTGGTAAATCTGATCTTTACCTCACCGGATAAATAGGGTGATTTTCAAGAAACCTCAGAGGTTTGCTCTTTTAATCAAGTAATTTCCTATGTTTCCAAAAATTCCCTATAATTTGATTCCGGTTAGTTGTCTGAACAGTTGCGATGCAGGCATGCAATGAATTCCTTGGCTCTACTGAAGGTATTCTGGTCTTAAGCCTAACCCAGAATCCAAAGACAAAGGTCCTGCACCCCCACAGCTTATGATCAATCCCCCAACCATTCCGATCAGTGACATGCTTTTTAAACTAGCTGCTTCCCTGTCCCCTGCCCCTGATCCGGTTCCTACTTCTGACTCTGACAGTCAAGATCTTTACCCTGTTATGTTTATGGCTGATCCTACTCCTCCCCCAGAGGATGATCCCATCATTGATGAAGTTGACGATCCAGTGGACACTCCTGATCTCAATCCCAGAGCTAATCCACCTGCTCCCTCCACAGTCCCCAATGGTCATGGTTTTTCCATTGATGACCTTCCCCGCAGCAAATGGCTGGATAAGTTTTATGAGATTCATGTCTGGTGTTCTGCAGAGTTGTTAAGCCCACATACTACCCTGCGTACAGCCCTCACCAAATGTGTTTCTAAGTTCCTTGGCCGACTACGTCAGTGGTATGTCAGTATGGGCGAATACAGACAACTCCAACTTGTCCAAGCACCTTCTATCAATGCCTTTGTCGATGCAATTCACAATGAATTCCTTGGCTCCACTGAAGGTATTCTTGATGCAGCCCGAGAAGAATATTTCAGCATGCGTTGTTGTTCTTTCAAACGAAAGGACCTGGAATCTCATTTCCTCATAATGTCCCAACGGTTCTACATCCTTGGTGGTATTGATGATGTGAACCTGAAATAAACATTTCTCAAGTCTCTTCCAGATCCTCTCGGAGATGAGACGATTAAGCTTCTACAAACAAAAGCTTTGACATTGCCAAATACTTCTCTTGGTTCCATTTACTCTCATGTCTTGCAATCCCTTGAAAAATTATGCAATTACCAGAAATTTCTCAAGACCATGCATGAACAAGGCAAATTGCTCGGTACTGCCTGTGATCGCCCAGATCTCCTCATTAAATGCAAAGGTACAGGTTCTTGTACCTGTCCTACCTCTGGTTCAAAAAAGAAACATTTCAGAAAATGGAAATATAGCAAGTCTGGCAAGTCTTCCTCTTTCCCCAAATCCAAGAAAAAGAAATGGCGTTTCTTCCGCAAGAAACCTGTTCGTGGTCTCCAGAAATCAGATCGTTGTTACATCTACAGAAAGAAAGGGCACTATGCCCGACAGTGCCCCAACAAAGCCGCCAGAATCAACATGATCCAATCCCTCTCCTCTGTTCTTCCTGATGATGACGACGCTGACATAGAATCTATCTTCTCTCTTGATGACGAAGCCTCTCCATCTACTATCATGGCTTTCTCCCTTGATGCCTATGATTCTGAAGATAGCTCCTCATTTACCTCCATTTCAGATGAAGAAGATTTCTATCCACACCTTTTCTCTTTTGAATTCTCAATTTCCCCTACCCTTCTTGTCCAACCATTGGCCCAAATCAAAGTTTTGCCAGAAAAATACTCCCATCCCATATCTGTTATTGCATTCTTTGATACTAGTGCTTCCGCAACCATCATGAATCCTGCCATATTACCCAAATCTTACTGGCAGTCTTGCTACTTCCCCTTCACTGCTGCCAATGGAGAAGCATTTACCATCACTTTACAGAGCAAACCAATATTGATCCAATTGTTCCCGGGTGTTCAAATTAAACACCGAGTGTTAGGTTCTGAACTTCCTAACAAAGATCTCCTCGTTGGTTTCGACATTCTTCAGAAGCTTTCTCATATTTCTTGGCTCCAAAAAGGTCTGAAATACAAAAACTTCTTTCTCCCTTGGACCACCCAGCACAACCTATTCCATCTTGACACTAAGACCTTACCTCTTGAGATCACCTCTATCCAGACCACCATTACCAAATCCTCTTGTGCTGAATCTCATTCTGATTTTCTCTCCAAATGCCCAAATCCTTTATGGCAAAACCCAGACTTCTTCATTTCTCTTCCCTTCAAGAAAAATGAAGATCTCAACCCAACCAAAGCCACTCACCATGGCATGAATCCAGATCATTACCAACTTGCTATCCAAGAGCTTTCTCAGCTCAAAACAGAAGGTCTGGTTGAACCCACTACTTCCCAATGGGCATGCGAAGCATTCTATGTGAACAAGAGAGCCGAACAAGTTCGTGGAAAATTAAGACTTGTCATCAACTACCAACCTTTGAACCATTTCCTCCAAGATATCAAGTTCCCACTTCCTCGAAGGGCTGTTATGTTTGCCAATCTTCCCAAAGTAAATTTTTTCTCAAAATTCGACCTTAAAGCCGGATTTTGGCAATTGGGAATTACCCCTGAGGAAAGACCTAAAACTGGTTTCTGCATCCCTGATCACCATTTCCAATGGACAGTAATGCCTTTTGGTCTTAAAACTGCCCCATCATTGTTTCAGCAAGCCATGATTAAAATCTTTGATCCCATCCTCCCCTCTACCCTCATTTACATTGATGACATCCTGTTTTTCTCTTCAGACATGGTCTCTCACATCCGTCTCCTCCAGGATTTCCATCAGTTTGTCCTCAAGTATGGGGTAATGCTTTCTGAGAAAAAGATGATCCTAGCTCATCCAGATATTTAGTTCCTGGGTATGAAAATAGCACATGGCCAGTATGTTCTCCAACCCCACATTGCTATCCAGCTCCTTCAGTTTCCAGATGAAAATCTCACCCGAACCCAAATCCAACAATTTCTTGGCATTGTGAACTATATGGCTGATTTCATCCCCGACCTTGCCCCTTATCGAAAACCCCTTTTTGACCTCCTCAAGAAAGAACCACCTCCTTGGTCTTCCTTTTGTACAAAAGCCATCAAACACCTCAAGACCATCTCCCAATCACTACCCCCTTTACAGATTCTTCCTACTGGCAAAAGAATTCTCCAGACAGATGTTTCTGATCTCTATTGGGGTGCTATTCTTCTTGAAGAGCTTTCCCCTACATCCCGTTCCATCTGTGGTTACAAAAGTGGAGCTTTTACTCCAGCTGAACTTCATTACCATTCCACATACAAGGAAATCTTGGCAATCAAAAGAGGTATCGAAAAATATGAATTCCATCTCCTTGGACACCACTTTCTGATTGAGACTGACCTCAGCAGTTTCCCAAATATGTTGAAATTTAAGCAAAAACATCCCCCCAAGGCCCAACTGCTTCGATGGGCAAATTGGTTTGCCCAATGGTCTTTCGATGCCATTCACATTCCTGACAAATCCAATATCCTTCCAGATTTCTTATCTCGCCTGAAAAAAGAAATCAACCCCATTTGTTTCCCCATGATCTCTTGTTTGGATCCCTTACCTTTTCATTTCCATCTCCAGATCCTTCTCCTTGAAAAAACTCTCATTTCCCGAAACTGTGATATGGTTCATTCTCTTCAAATGCTTTATATATCGATATGGACTAGAATCTGGCCCGATCAGAACCATGCCTTTTCACCCTGTTTATCCCTTCCTCACCCATGTTGAAATAAACCCTTCATTTTACTTTCATTTCTCCCCTGAGCTGTATCTTCTCTTATGGTACCTGGTTGATACTTATCACATTGGAATCATTCTTGACAAATCCCAGTTACTCAGATATCTAGCTCAATGCCTCTTTAACAACCTTCCCTCAGCCCAAATGAAATTTTGTTCTTGGCTCACTCTTTTTGGAGATATCTCCTACTGGCAAAACCAACTTCGTCGTACTCCATTTCAAAATCCCATGTTCGTATTTTGGAGTACTAAACAGTTTTTGCCCACTCCTGATCAAGGTATCCATATTCTCCAAAATTTTCATGTTTCCTTTTTCACAAGACATGATAATAACTTAGTCTATGAAATGCCTACCCATTTTGATACTTTCAGAACTCAGATTTGCCATCACAATGGAATTTCTCCCCAATCTATTTCCCCATTCCTGTTTTATCCTGATACTGCAAATTGGCGACATTCTGATTTCTATCCCTCTGACTGGCGTCACAAGATTCTCCAAATACTCACAGACCATGAGGCCCAATACTCTTAGGATCTTCAAGATCCAGACCACCCAATCTATAGGGTTCACCTCCATGCATATCCTATCGAGCCATCTCCCAGTGGTTACAACTCAGAGGACATGCACTCAGATGATTGGAGTCCTCCTGACTGGTAAACTGCACCCACCTTCAGTGATGTCAGCCTTTATGTATGATTTGTAATAAATGACATATGAGTGATGTAGTAAGGTTTTCCTATAATATTGCTAGTCGGTAAGGGCCAAAATGTCTCTTCACTTTTGTTTCTTGCCATTCAGACCGTCGGTAAGGGTATTTTAGTCTTTGTTGCCTGTGATGTCATGCATGACATATCTGGCTTTCATTATTGCATGGGTGCCCCACGAGGGATATGTTAGTCTTTTATGCTTTCCTTCTTAGCCTATATAAGGCATGTATGTGTGGTTTTGAAAGGGCAGAGTCCCATTAATAATATCAGTGAGATCAATTTGTTTTTATCCATCTTCTTGTTTCATCCTGTTCTAAGTCTTTATTTTCATTACCAGTTCTTCTTTTATTGTTCGTTCTGATCCTGCCTACTCAGTGTTTGTATTTATGGTATTTATGCCTACTCAGTGTTTGAATTTGATCGATAGGCATTTAGAGTTGTCTGTATTCGCCCATACTGACATACCACTGACGTAGTCGGCCAAGGAACTTAGAAACACATTTTGTGAGGGCTGTACGCAGGGTAGTTTGTGGGCTTAACAACTCTGCAGAACACCAGGCATGAATCTCATAAAACTTATCCAGCCATTTGCTGCGGGGAAGGTCATCAATGGAAAAACCATGACCATTGGGGACTGTGGAGGGAGCAGGTGGATTAGCTCTGGGATTGAGATCAGGAGTGTCCACTGGATCCTCAACTTCATCAATGATGGGATCATCCTCTGGGGGAGGAGTAGGATCAGCCATAAACATAACAGGGTAAAGATCTTTACTGTCAGAGTCAAAAGTAGGAACCGGATCAGGGGCAGGGGACAGGGAAGCAGCTAGTTTAAAAAGCATGTCACTGATCGGAATGGTTGGGGGATTGATCATAAGCTGTGGGGGTGCAGGACCTTTGTCTTTGGATTCTGGGTTAGGCTTAAGACCAGAAATGGGGCCAGAGAAATGTGAAGGGGAGGCTGAGGAGGAGCGAGTTGCAGTGATAACTGGAGGGGAAGGAAGTGGCTTGGAAGGAGGCATAGAAGTCATTGGAGTGGCTAGACCAAACAGGCTATGGTGGCCAGTGGGAGCCATAAAGAGGGGCTGAGATATATGTTGAGGAGTATAAGAGGGGTAAAAGGAAGAAGGAAATGGATTTCCGAATAGATCTGGGGTTTGTCTAGATTGGTGGATTTGCTGGGTTTGTAAGGATTGTAACTGGTGCTTGAGATTTTTCATTTCAGCATCTTTGGCAACAAAGGCTGTAGTGAACGCTTGGTTAGCGTAGACCATTTGAAGAAGTTCAGTGTGAAGACCTTGGATCTTTTGTTGCAGATCATGAATCAGAAGCTCGAGAGAGGAGAGCTTTCGATTTATAGTGGTCTCAAGGGAATGCTGGGTTAAGGCAATTCTTTGCAGAATCTTGTTATGTGCAAGGGCATTGGAGGATTGCCAATTTATAGCAGCTTCAGCAGCAACAACAGCGGTGGAAGATCCATCGGCATGGACTTCTGTAGTATCAGGGATCTTGTGCTGATGAGTGGTATGCTCATGGTCATCATGATAAGAAAGTGGGGGAAAGTCAACCTCAGTCCAGGAGGATGAGGGGGAAAACATGTAGCAAGGGACTGGTTGTGGCAGATCTGGCGGAGGAGGCTTCGGGCTGGAAACACATGGGCTGAAAGGAGGCTTACAGGCTAGAAGATGAGGCTTAGGCTGTGGTGGTTTTGGCTTGCCATACTCGACGTAATAGTCAAATTTACCAGAGTGCTCGCCTAGGATGCCAACTGTGGGATCACCGTTGTCATAACGTTTTTGGAGGCGATACTGAGAGGATTTCTTCTTACGAGGTGAGGGTTCATCATCTTCATCTAGATCGAGAAGACAATCAGAACAGTCACAAGCATCGAAATACTTATGGCCAGAGAGTGGATCTTGGAAGTAGTAAATGGGATCACCAGAAGGTTGGAATTTACTGATGGGGATCTGGCTTGAAGAGCTGAGCATATTTATTTCTGGGAGCTTTGAGGAGAAAAGAGGCAGGGATGTAGAGGGAACACCAGGCTTGGGAAAAGTGATGGAAACAGTTCCATCAGTTTTGGTGATGCAGGTCGGATTACTAGAATGAACAGGTTGGGGCTGTTGGTGAATCTTTTCATAAGAGGTAACCCATGAGTTGGGTAGAAGCTGGTATAACTCAGCTTTGGTTAACTGTTTAGGAATATGGGTACATGTGGCTTGGTGCTGGGTGTTGATATCTAGGAGGAGGGCATCTTGGGATGCATTGGAAGGGAGGCACATGTCCATGGCATGATTTTGCAATCGGTATGCCATTTGGTAGTGTAGAGTGGCCGCATATGTGGTTGGTACCGCAGAAGCACCATGGATCTGAACTTGGATCTGGAGAGCATGAATGAGGTGTGGATCTTTCAGGGGCATATTGAAATTAGGAAAAAAGGTGAAGACCACCGTTCCTGCATTTAAAGTTGTCTGAACAGTTGCGATGCAGGCATGTTGATACTGCTGGAAGGGAGTATCAAGAAGGGCGATCCGAGAAGTGACAGGGAGTCCTTTGCGACCATGAAAGAAGAGAGCAATACGTACAGCTCCAAAATGGAGGTGCGTGAATCCTTTCTGTTGCCATTGGGTGGGAAGCTCTGAAGGGAGTTCCATGGGGAACATTTGTTCAGTATCTGTGGTCGGGACAAAGCATTGGTCAAAACGAGAAGCTTGAACATACTCTAAGACCGAGCTTGGTCTGGGTGTATGGTCAGCTCTTCAAGCCAGATCCCCATCAGTAAATTCCAACCTTCTGGTGATCCCATTTACTACTTTAAATGCAGGAACGGTGGTTTTCACCTTTTTTCCTAATTTCAATATGCCCCTGAAAGATCCACACCTCCTTCATGCTCTCCAGATCCAAGTTCAGATCCATGGTGCTTCTGGAAAGGAAAAGGTAAGGGATCCAAACAAGAGATCATGGGGAACAAATGGGGTTGATTTCTTTTTTCAGGCGAGATAAGAAATCTGGAAGGATATTGGATTTGCCAGGAATGTGAATGGCATCGAAAGACCATTGGGCAAACCAATTTGCCCATCGAAGCAGTTGGGCCTTGGGGGGATGTTTTTGCTTAAATTTCAACATATTCGGGAAACTGCTGAGGTCAGTCTCAATCAGAGGCTGACATCACTGAAGGTGGGTGCAGTTAGCTCGGGTTACCTTCCTTGGTAGACTCGGTATTTTAGGTATTTAGTTAACCAAAAACCAACATTTCTCAAGTCTCTTCCAGATCCTCTACAAATACCCCTATGTCCCAAAAAATTTCAATTTTCAAATCATTTGATTTGTGAATTTTTTATTCTGCCCCTCAATCACCTTATTTCATAAAATTCGTTGTAGTTTTTAAAAAGATTAATTATAGTTCCACCCCTCTTGTTCCGCTAATTACACTTTCGCCCCCTCAACCAAATTTTGACATGTGAAATGACTAAACTACCCCTAAATGTATGCGATGACCTATTTGCCTATCCATCAACATGTGAAAAGACCAATCCACCCTCCTTTTTATAAGAAAAAAAAAAATTTGGAAAAAAATATAAATTTTTGAAAAACAAATAAGAAAATATGTAAAAAAAAAATCGGAAAAAAATATTTCCGAAAAAATATAAATAAATAGAAAAATATATATATTTCGCAAAAAAAATATAAATATTTAAATATATATATTTCCCGAACTTTTTTTTCTAGTAAAATTTTTATTTTAAATTTTTTTATATTTTTCAAAAATATTGTTTTCTATGAATATTTTTTTCCCAAAATATATATAATTTTTGAAATATTTTATTTTCTAAACATAAATTTTCCAGAAATATATATAATTTTCAAAATATTTATATTTTTCTGGAAAACAAATTTCCCATAATTTTATTTTATATATTCTTTTAATTTTTTTTACATATATGTTTTTTCTAGAAATTTATATCTTTCCAAAAATATTATTTTCGAGAAATTTATTTTCCAAAATATATATATTTTTTTCAAATTATATTTTTACAAATTTATAAATTTTTCGAAAACAAATAGAAAAAATATGTAAAACAATTTGACAACTATATATATATATTGGACATTGGTGCATATATATATATATTGGACACCAGTAGCACTAGCAAGGATGAGGAAGGAAAAATAAACGATAAAAATGATTAAAGATAAGATATATATATCTATATGTGTATATATATACATATAATACTATTGCTCTTTCAAGAATATGATAACATAAGGGTACAAGTAAGCAATAATTTGTTTTTAATGTTCACATGATTCACATTCCAATAATAACCGTCTATATATATCTAATACAGCCAAACCAATTTAATTTCTATTTTAGTCCGGTGGGGCTTGCCAGAAAATCTGGTAAATCTGATCTTTACCTCACCCGATAAATATCACAAACCTCCTTTGTACTTAGGCCTAATTAAAGAATTTCCCTAACGTTTATGAAATTTTACCGACCTCGCTTCATATAATCGGAATATTGTTCCGGTCACAACTTTAAGTGAATTTGCTGAATTTTCATGAATTAAAAATACATATCTATATATCATTTAGACTTTGGCAAAATGATCGTCTTACCCATATATTTGTTTTTGATTTTGATTTTTTTTTTTTTTAAAAATATTTTTACAAACCTTATGAACCTTTGGTTGAGAGATTAAAAAACGCACCCACAAATTTTAGAGACACAGATGAATATAGATTTGAGAGAGAGAGAGAGAGATTTTAGAGAGACACGAGTTGGTAAATTGGGGATAAGTTATTGGGTTTATAAAGAATCTTCCAAGGGCATTTTAGTAATTATTACATGGATTCTTTGATAATTTATATTAAAAAAATACAGATAAAAATGTATTTGTATACATTCGAAGGGTAATTTTAAAATTACACATCAAAAAGTAACTCTTTTGATCGAAAAAGTCAAAATTGGGTGTTGACTATTGACGAATGAGGGAAATTGCTATACCGGAGGCAAAGGTAAGGGAGATCGCTGGAGTTTCATAAACGTTGGGAGTATTTAGTGAAATTAGGCAGGAAAAATATATCATCACCAATAGTTTTTATATGACAAATAACTCGCAAAAAATGATATTGTCCCATATTAGTTGTCCATTATTGTAATTTTATTTGTCACAAAATACTTGTTCAGTCGAATTTCAATGCAATTTAACCTCTCATTTTTCTCAACTACCTTTCTTCCACTAACTTTAAACAAATACCGGACCCACCATAATACTATATCATTAAGGACAAAATTGAAAATTGCACACTAGTCAACCTAAATCAATAAAATATTAAAAAAATCAAGTTGGATTTTTACAAATCTCTATATGTAAGAAAAGTTACAAAAGCACCCCGAAATAAATCATGCATAACAAGTGATCATATGACCAAGCACTGGGACCTACGCTTGGACGTAGGTCTAAGGTGTAGGGTCCCCTCCCAGCTTCAAAACCACAACGTAGGTTAGAGCCAATTTGTCATGTTTCAGTCTCTGACGACGTAGGTATGTTGCATCTTTTGCAGTTTTTTCATATTTAACCAAAACTGGTCATCTTGAACTCCTGATGCTTTTGGTTGAAATCATGATGTCTGGAAATAACATTTTTGCCCTCCGGTGAAGTGACAATGTCTGGAAAAGACAATTTTGCCCTCCGGTAGCCTTCTTTGCTTTGACACACTCCTTGACTTTTTTCTCGAGATATAAATGAACATACTAACAACTCGATTGCAAATATACAAAACTCTCAACATGACAATTCACTCAATATAGATATTATCTAGAATATGTCAAACACAAATAATACTATAAATGTTCTTATAATTTCACCCTTAGCATTTCTGAGACAAAACCATGTTTTTACAATATAACCTCACAAATAACAACATAACATCTATACCTATGAACACATACCGACAAACATAGATATGGACTGTCACCTTATTTTCACGACGGTCAATCAATACTGTAACCACAATACTGAACAAACAATTAAACGCAAGTGTGGAAAACATATATTAAATGATCCTAAGAAAAACACAATATCCATGTAAACATAATGATCATAAAATACACACTTTTTCTCCCCCTTAAATCATTACTCCCTGTTACTCAAAACTTCTCCCCCTAAAACCATTACTCCCCCTTACTCAATATTTCTCCCCCTTTTTGTCACTAGAATGACAAGGAACAACAAAACCAATAAAAGCACACGAGAGAAACAACGGAAAACCTCAAGAAAAAAACATAGGAAAAAGATTACAGAGGATACTCAAGAGAATCTAAGCCAAGCACTAAATACTAAGATAAAGTACTCTATTAAAATATATCCAGATTCTCAAGTAACATAAATCTCGACAATGCATGAACTTAAGAGTAATGCATGAATGTAAAATGCAAAACAACCAAAAAATATTTTTGTTCTTAGAACCATGTGAGCAGGGCAGAGGCAATGAGTTATTCATTAATACATCATATACGCATATTTGACTTAGCTATTATACACACGATAATGAAGAAAATCAGCACACATAGCTTGTAGATATAAGCAGTCACAAGGCAAGTTTTACATAACATTTGCATATATGAAAAATATTCAGGTGCAAGTAAACACCTAAGATGAAAGCAATACGTACTAATTCTGATAATCTTCTTCAATAATCGTGATGATACTTCAATCCAAAACCTAAGCTAGAAATCAAATCATTCACTTGGATCTTATTGCTTATTTTTTTAAAAAAATAATACCCTATTGTCACAAAATTTATTCTTTGCACCTTTTCAACTTTTTCACCAAATCCCTTTTTGTCTTTCTAAGCTCCGGACTTTCCAGCGAGGATTTTTAGTCCCAACCAACTGGGCCCGAGCTTCTTCCATGTGATTTATGCGCATTAGTCTTCTCCCCTTTTTACGCGAACACTCAATGTTTACTGAGGCAAGAGGCCTAGTTACTCAGATCGAAGAACTACTTTTTGCATTTTTATATTTTAAACATTTCATTCTTTCCTCTTTTTAACTTCACCACAATATTCGTAAGCATGCAAAAATTATTTAAAAGTATAGATCAATCTAGCATAACTCATGAACCTACATATCACTTCGGATTAGATGAAAAGGACTAAAAGTTTCAACAAGTATTACAGTCATATCCGAAGTAAAACAAACACCCAAAGTTGATGAGTTCCAAAAATAATACTTAAATATGTCAAATGAATAACTCATAACCTCAGGTCAGACTAACAACTCCAAGTCTCATAAGCATAATAAGAAAAGTAAATATGAGAATATAGTGAAATATGACAATCATTTGTACCCTTAGCCAAGTTCAACATGGTAAGAAAAAAAAAATCTTAATTTTTATGAACTTTTTGTCATAAGGATGCATGCATAAATAATCTTAATAGTAGCAAAACATGATGCATGCATAATAATAAAATAACAAAACAAAAAAAATAAACATGCAAATAAATAAAAAATAGATGATAATATATCAATTCTGGGATAAAATATAACACAAGATATTCCTAGAATGATACATATAAAGACATTTATCCTAATGATAATATACCACCAGATTTTCTAAAATGCATATGCTTTTGAAAATCTAATGGTTTCGTAAAGATGTCTGTTGACTGAGAATCTATGGATATATACTCGAGACATTTCTCAGAATTAGAGTCACGTGCTAGACATGTTGTATGAGCAACCAAGCAATGCAATTCATCTTTTTTAACCCACATTTCTTTAATTTTCGGTGCTCTATTTGTTAGCCTAGTCAACCTCTTCACCTCTTCACTGAACACCCGAATTTGACTTTCAACATTGGGTCTTTTCTAAATTCTATGCTTCCGCTCAGATTTCAAAGTTTTTCCTCTTAACTTTGAACATACGGGTCGAAAATGACCTTTCACTCCACAGTGATGACAAACTGTAATAAACCTTTAAAAAACATTATTTGAACCCTTATTAACTCTAGAGGTAAAAGGAGGCTTACTATCAATAGGTTTTCTAGCATAAGATCGAGTATTAAGATTCCTATCAAACTTACCTTGAGAAAAACTAGATGCTACTTGGGAAGCCTTAACAAAGGTTGTTTTGGAAACAATGTCAGGATCACTCATTCTTTTGAATCCCAACCCCCTTAGTATTTCCTGATGTCTTTCATACACTCAACATGTGATCAAGCTTATTAGTTCCACTAGACCATCTATGAATAGTTGAGTTAGCATACTTCAATTCATTTTCCAAACTCTCAATCCTTGTAGATTTGTCACTAAATTTCAATCTTAGAGTTTCTAATTCCTCATTGAGACCATCTACCATCTTCAAAGCCTGAGTCCTTTCTTGTTCAGACTTGGTAAATTCTTCTCTTAAGGATTGTCTTTCTTTATCAATATTGTTGTATTAAACAAAAACAATTGAGTACACTTTGCAAATCTGCACGGACTTTTCATACAATTTATTGTATGCATCTTCATATGAATCCCTACGATTTTCATTATCCTCATAATAATCATCCTTAGACATTGCCCAACTTACAGCAACTTAACCGACCTCCTTACTTTGTACAGCAAACACGGTGAAATTCTCAATCTCATTTCCTACCTCTGAATCCGTCGAATCACTATCTGATCCATCATTCCAAGTAGCAGCCAAACCTTTTTTCTTTTTCGACTTATTAGCACACTCAGCAGCTATGTGACCGAACCCTTGACACTCAAAACATTGAGGTTTCTTATTTTTATGAACAAACTTATCATTCCTATTTTGAATTTTTCTATCTTTAGAATCATGTGATTTATCTCCAAAATTTTGTTCTTTCATCAATTCTTGACCATAAGAAGATTTTAAAAACTTATGAAACTACTTCATGATCATGTCAAACTGACTTGGTTTACTCTCACCCTCTTCATCGGACTCACGAGGACCCTCCTTAGAGATTTTCGAAGCTATGTCCTTCGCTTTTGTGCTGCTTGACTTTTTAGAGGATTGCACACACATCTCCATCTCATACGATTTCAAATTACCAGCCAACTCTTCAAGTTTAATTTCCTTGAAACTCATGATTTCAGATATGACGGTAACCTTAGACCAAAAATGTTCAAGCAAAGACCTAAGGATTTTCTTTACAATGGTCGCCTCGAAAATAGGCTCTCCTAGATTGTGATAACTAGTTACTATGTCAATTAACCTAGCCTTAAAATCACCAAAAACTTCATTCTCCTGATCCTAAGCTGTTCAAATTTTGAATTTAGAATTTGAAGTTTTGATTATTTAACTTTTGAAGTTCCCTTATGAGTTACTTGGAGAATGTCCCAAGCTTATTTTGCAATTTCACATGTGGCTATTCTCTTAAACTCACTCTTAGCCACCGCATTATACAATGCATTCAAATCTTTTGAATTCCAACTAGCACTATTTGTTTCAGCAGTAGTCCACTCACTCGATGGTTTTACTCTAGATTCATTAGTAACAACATCTTTCACAGTGGACGGTGAATATCCTACCTCTACAGCCAACCAAGCTCTCTCATCTAGCAATTTAAAAAATGCTCTCATTCTCATTTTCCAATACGTGTAATTTGAGTCATCAAACAAAAGGGATCTAGATATGGAACCTCCTTCACGAGGTACGTCCATCGTCTAAGTTCAAGATCTAACCTTAGGTAGTTAACCTAAATCACGACAACTACGCTCTGATACCAATTGAAAATACCTAGATGATAGTGAAAACAACTTAGAGGGGGGTGAATAGGTTTTTTGTCGATTTTATGATCAATTAAAATTATTTAGCGGAAATTCAATTTTAATTAGGCATAAACCCTAATTCTCAATTCAGTTTTCAAAAACAGATCAATCAAGCAAATATAAATATAAGTGCAGAAAATAAAGCAAGAGATGACATAGAGAATTATACATGGAAAAACTAAGAAAACGTTCCAAGGAAAAAACCACGGGTACACTCAGGTACCGATGCACTATGAATCAACAAGTACAGACTTTATGAGAGTTTTAGACTTACAATCACTTCTAATATGCCTTCCTCTACTCATGGTCTGAAACCCTTGAATCACTTATACTTCACGAAGCACGCTTGTTTCGTAAGACACTATGAGAGACTCACAAATTACGCCAGATTTGTCTTTCTCTACTCGTGGTCTGAAATCCTTGAATCGCTCCGTACTTGAACGGATCAAAGCAACCTCGTTGCAATAAACAGTGTGTGAATTTTTCAGCAACTATATCATTCAATCGTGCATAGAAATCGTCGATGTAGAAGCACGATTGAAGACGTCCAAAAATAAGAGAGAACTTATATATTTCTAATCACTCAATGATATTTTCTCTCTCTATATCTACATCTCTGTAGAAGAATATGAATGAAAAATACTACAGAGATCTCTCAAAGATGTAGCCTCCTCTCTTATAGAACCTTGGTATTTATAGACCAAGTCATAGAAAACCCTAACCTTGCCATTTTACGTAGTTTCACAATACCTTGATAAATCCTCTAAAATCTGATGCAAATATGTGTATATGCCTATACGTAGAGGTCTGAAGTCGTCGATCACTTAAAAATTCGAAGTAGAGACCAAACTGGAAAAATCCAAAAGCACCCCGAAACAAATCCTGCATAACAAGTGATTATGTGACCAAGCATTGGGACCTATGCCCAAGCGTAGGTCTAGGGCGTAGACCTACGCTTGGGACCTATGCTTAGGCGTAGGTCTAGGGCGTAGGGTCCTCTCCCAGCTTCAAAAGCACAACGTAGGTCAGAGCCAATTTGTCCTGTTTCACCCTCTAACGACGTAGGTATATTGCATGTTTTGCAGTTTTTTCATATTTGAGCTAGACTGGTCATCTTAAACTCCCGATGGATTTGGTTGAAATCATGATGTCTGGAAATGACATTTTTGCCCTCCAGTGAAGTGACAATATCTGGAAAAGATTATTTCGCCCTCCGTTATCCTTATTTGCTTTGACATACTCATTGACTTCTTTCTCGAGATAGAAACGAACATAGTAACAACTCGATTATAAATATACAAAACTCTCAACATGACAATTCACTCAACATGGTTATTGTCTAGAACATGCCAAACACAAATAATACTATAAATGTTCTTACAATACTGATGATTATGAATGTTGTTATGCCCTCTTGATTGAGGAAGGTAGCTAGGGTATTTGAAGGCATGTTTAATTCTAACATTTCTGTTGGTGCCTTATTTTTGTGTTTTTGCCTTTAATTATTTTCTTGGGCCTGGGTGGTAGTTAGAATTGTAGGTTTCTTGCTTTATTTTTTCATGGTGATCGAGACAAAAAAAATAATTTGACAAGTGAATTGTCAAGAGGTATGAGATACTCTTAAATATTTTTTAATTTGATGACATATCATGTGATTAACATCCGATAAATTTTAAATTTCTTTCATTTTCTCTCTTCTTCAAATTGTTCTGATTTTTCTCTTCATATTCTCTTCTATCAAATATATGAATTTTATGATTTATTATAAATTTTGGACACTCACACAAGTTCAATATATAGGATAGTCTACACAGCCAAACAGTCATAAGGCATTATATAGATCCTCTTCAAGGATAAACTTCAATGAGGGATCTCAAACCAAGAATTAGGGTTATTGACGCCGGACAAAATAAAGATTATTCTGCAGGCTAGTGCAATAGGTAATTTGCAAGGAAAAGAACAAGAGAATTCGACCCAAAATTTCAGAGAACACTCTGGAATTCAATAAAAAAATTATAATCAAAAATAATTTAAAACAACCCACAAGCCGGGTTTAAATAGCTGAAAATCAAGGATTTTACCAAAAATAGCAAAACCCTAAAAGTCTTACCAAAACCAAATACGGAAAGAAATCAAAAGATTGCCAAAAATCTGGCCCAAATCGGGTTCAGAATCAATTCCTAAATGACAAATAGAAAATTACCATAAGTAGTAAAAATTAACTAAAAATAGAGATTTGAAAAGGAAAACAGCAGATCACGATTTCCTGCCATCATTGCGCTGATCCTCCTCCATCAGTCACCCCGGGTTGGAAAGAACTTGTCCTCGAGTTCACAGCAGCATCAGCAGTATCCGCAAAACAAGGACTCGGGTGTTTCACATTAAAGACATCAGATGTTTTCAAGTGACTAGGGAGACACAACCTGTATGCGTTGTCATTAATCTTCTGCAATATCTCACAGGGTCCAATCTTCCGCTCCTTAAGCTTATTATACTCGCCAACAGAGAAGCGATCACGAGTTAATACAACCCAAACAAAATCACCAACATCAAAAAGTACCTGACGATGATGATTGTCCGCTCGAGTTTTGTACTTGGCATTGCTCTCGTGACTGGCCAGTTTCACCTGCTTATGGGTTCCTCGAAGATGTTGGGCCAACTCACCTGCCCTAGGATGTAAACGGCCCGTGGGTAATTCTGGCGGCAGTTCAGGAAGAAGGTCTTCTGGCATCAAAATAGAGAATTCCGAAAACAACTGCTGGACCTCCATGGGTAATTCTGAAACCTCACCTACTGCACTATTTCCACAAGGCATAAAAACAGCTTCCTTCTTTGGACCTGCTGCTGGGATCACATTCTGCTGAGATTCAGGAGGATTGCTAAATGGGATCTCAAGATTTTCCATGCCAGTTATATCGTCCTCCAGTAAGGAGTTCAAGAAAATGTCTTCCATCTTATCAACTTCAACGAGGTTATTGACTTCATAATCCGGCCACTGGTATGGAAGAGTCCACTGAACTTCAGTCGTCGTGCTTGCATTGAACACATCCCCATCTCCTTCTTCGTCATACACTGGCTCTCCAACGAAAATATTAGTTTTCAACCAATCATCTTCGGAATCAAAATCTTCCGAAAATATTGGCCCTAACTGTGGATACGGATTTTCGAAGGTGGAATTGTCAGTATCAGAATCTTCCACATCATGATTACCGATTTCCTGCGCCGCCAGGCGCTGGGTTAACTCTGCCACTTGCCTCTGCAAATCCTCAATCATAACATCCTGAACGTTACGATCACGGTGCGGGACTTCCTCAATCGGAACCTGCCCACGACGACCACCACGACCACGACCACCAGCCATTGAAAACTGATGAAAATACCGCCTCAGAAAGATGCTGAGCTCTGATACCAATTGACGCCGGACAGAATAGAGATTATTCTGCAGGCTAGTGCAATAGGTACTTTGCAAGGAAAAACAAGAGAATTTCGACCCAAAAATTCAGAGAACACTCTGGAATTTATTAAAATTGTATATAATCAAGAATGAATAAAAAACAACCTACAATCCGGGTTTAAATAGCTGAAAATCGACCCCTAATGAGATTTTTGCCAAAAATAGAAAAACCCTAAACGTCTTACCAAAACGAAATACGGAAAGAAATCAAAAGATTGCCAAAAATCTGGCCCAAATCGGGTTCAGAATCAATTCCTAATTGACAAATAGAAAATTACCCTAAATAGCAAAAATTAACTAAAAATAAAGATTTGAAAAGGAAAACAACAGATCACGATTTCCTGTCATCCTTGCACTGATCCTCCTGCATCAGTTATCTTGCAATCACTGAAACCAACATCAAAGAAGAGTTTTGCCCTTTCTTTCTGATTTCTTTCTTTACCAGTCACAAGAACCATCATCAGCATAACGAAGAAGAGTTGAGTTTCTATAGATTCATCATCCCTTTTTTCATTTTCCACCACCATGTCTATGATGATCACTTTTCCTCCCTTGTACTTGCTCGGAATCGATTCTTTGCATTTTTGTAATATCTTCTCACACTCTTCGTCGCTCCAGTCATGCAATATCCACTGTTTGTGCAATAATTACACTGATGAAGTTCATGTGATATACATACATATATATATATATATAAACAATTACATACATATACAAACTATAATATTAAAAATTCCAAATTACATGAACTGCTCTACCTGGTTTTTGAAACTAAGTCAAATTTTGTTTTTGAAACTAATAGTATGAGTTTTTGAAAGTCACCATTCTTGATTAAAATAATTTGACTACTTGTTTATAAAATATTTATTTTATGTGATGTAGAGCAGGTCATATATATACTTACACATATACATACATATATTTGTATTTATATTTATTTATTTGTATTGTTTAATCAAATTTTAAATTCACCGTATTCAGATATTTAAATTGGGGTTGAAATCCAATAACATATTGAATAGGAATTTCGTGAAATTATGATACCTCTTCAAGTAATATAATTTGGAATTGTAACTTCGTAAAAAATTTACGAAATAAAAAATTTCAATGTAATTCCAATACAATTCAAAAACACGAATACGTTGGCAAAGAAAAATTGACATGAGTACCTTTAACAAAACAACATCAGCAGAAGGAATTGCCTCAAACATATCCCCACCCACATACTTGATGTTGTTAGTCCCTCGCAAGCCATCAACCACATATGGTAGATCAAACACAGTACACTGCAAATGTGGGAACCCATCTGCAATTCGTTCGGCGACAGTTCCGGTGCCACCCCCAACATTCACCACCGATTTACACCTCTCAAACACCACCTTACAATCTTTAACCGCCATGCTAGTTACCAACCTTGCATCACTAGCCATGGCATCATTAAAGAACCAGTTAAGCGCCGGTTCATGGACAGTATAGTCCCAAAATGTCCTCCCGTGTGTAGTGTCATACGGCGAGGGATCGTCATTTTGGAACCATTACCTCACATAATGCCATGGCTTTGTCAAAATAGGATCAAGCATGGCTAGTGTAGACCCATTTTTCCACTTGGCCCATCAAACGAGGCAATGTTGGTCCAACACACAAAATAATATTAGTCAGCCCAATAGAAAAAGGAAGCCCAAAAATAAAAGCCCATTTCAGATGAAAAGTTTATAATGGCCCGACAGTTTTAAAATGCACAATAAATTTAATTGAAAGTAGTGGATCTATTTTCAATGCATTGATATTATTTTTAATGTACTTTAATACCCATTTATGAGGTCAAAATCAAGTTCATGTATAAAAGGGATTGAAAGAGATCAAAGAAGGGATCCGATTTTTCCCATTCGTTCTAGTTCTTCAAGGTCTATTGTTTTTCCTGTCATTTTTCTAAGTATATTGTTTCTATTAAAATTATAAAAGTATTAATTCGTTCGGTGACGACGAACTGGTTTACACTTTTGGCGCCGTCTGTGGGAATGAAGGTTCCAGTCATAAGCTATCAGATCAATGGCAGGAGAATCCACACCACAACAGAGAGACGCATACGCCATCCTTCAGTGCCTGGAGGCCCTTGAAAAAGAAAATAAAGAATTAAGGGAAAGGCTTGATCAGTCAGAATGTCAAGAACTGCCAGCAGTAGGACGAATGAATGGCCCCGATGCTGAAGAAGAAGACAACCATCAAGAGGCAAGTTCAGTGAATCGCACCCTTACCCAGCAAATGGGAACTGAGGCAAGACCAACCGCCAATAATCAAGCAGTTCCGTTTGACATAGTGACCAAGTTTCAGAAGATCGTGGATGAACAAGTGAAGGATCTCATAATGCAATCACCAACCGATTTAGCAGTGAAGATGACGGCAAAAATGATTAAGTCACCATTTACTGCTGAGATACAACAAACAAGAAGGCCAGACAAGTTCCGGATGCCAAAATTCATCATGTTTGATGGGACACAGTATCCCATTGAACACCTTTTTCATGTGGAGCAGATGATGACTCTTGACATGGCGGATGACGCATTAATGTGTAAGGCTTTTTCTACAAGTTTAACTGGTCCAGCCTTGTTATGGTTCACACAATTGCCTGGTGGTTCAATCGATTCCTTCCAAACTTTAATGGAAAAGTTTTTAGGTCAATATTTTTGGCAATCGGAAGCAGAAGCGGACCATTTCTAATCTATTCACGATGAGGCAAGCGAAGGGGGAAACTTTGAAAAATTTCCTGTCAAGATTCAATTTAGAAATGGGAATGATACCAGGTTGTGATCAACTAACGGCGGTGGAAGCTTTCAAAGTGGCTATCGAGCAAGGAACCAGTTTTCATAGGTCCTTGGTGAAATCAACACCCTTTAATATGGGTCAGTTGAATTCACGGACACAGGGATATTTGAGATTGGAGGAAGATGAAAAAGAAAGGGGTCATCGTTCGGCGTTGGTTAGTGTGGAAAACAAATCAAAAGAAAGGATAATCAAGAAAGCAAATAGTATGAACAGCCCATGATCAACTCCGTTCAGACAGCAGAAGAAGAGGCCAAGGTATGACAGACCAGAAACTCCACTTAGAACGACCTTAGCAAAACTGTACAACGAGAATAAAGCAAAAGGCATATTTTGCTCACCATTCCCGATGAGAACGTCACCAGATCAATAGGATCGTTCGAAGCACTGTGCATTCCACAATGATTTCGGCCATTTGACCAATGAGTGCAGACATTTGAGGAAGCAGGTTGAGACCTTAATAGCCAGGGGAGATTTGAAGGAGTACGTGGACAACGGAATGAAAAATTTTGATCGCCGTAAGACCAATAAGGTTTTGGGCGGACAACCGGTGAAAATCATTGACACGATCTATGGAAGACCAGAAGAGGACGAAGAAAGTCGTTTCGTTCAGCGTTCACGAATATATAATGCAAACAAGATCCGAAGAGTTGGGGAGGTGAACATAATTCGTAACCACCCAATGCCGACCATATCATTTACCGAGGAGGACTTAAGACGCGTACATCTGCCATATGAGGATCCACTGGTAATTTCGATCATAATTTCAAATTGTTTAGTTAAAAGGGTATTGGTTAATCTAGGTAGTAGTACGAATGTCCTGACCACGTCAACCTTTGAAAAAATTAGCATCAGCACAGAGTTGATCAGGCCGACCGTCAGTCCACTGGCAGGCTTTGATGGGAAGAGGATCTGCCCAATTGGAGTACTGAATTTACCTGTAACTACTGCGAAGCAAACTTTGACGAAAACTTTTATGCTGGTAGACGTACAACTCTCCTATAATTTGATCATGGGAAGATGATGGATTCACCAAATGCATGGAGATCCTTCAAATTTGCATCAGGTGATGCGATGTGTTGATCCTTCAGGGAAAGGATTTATTGACATCCAAGGAGATCAAGTGGTGGCAAAAGAATGCTAATCCATCGTCACCAAAAGTTTGAGGGGTGAAAGTGACGAACGCCCCTTATGGCAATTACCGAATGTTCCGGATCGGACTGATGATGACGAGAAGAAGGAGGAAAATACTATTGCAGTGGATCTGATTGTTGGGAGTAAGGGAAAGACCACCCGAATTGGAAGAAATCTCAGTTTAGACGAAATGAGCGATTTAATTACCATGTTAAGATCAAATGCAGATGTTTTTTCTTGGGAGCACAGTGACATGCTCAAGATTGATCCACGAACCATGATGCACACTCTCAGTGTTTGACCCGACGCACAACCCGTGCGGCAATGATCGAGAAGGATTGGAATCGAACGAGGAAAATTCATAACTGAAGAATTTGATCGGCTGTTAGAAGCATCTTTATCAGAGAGGTCCATTATATGAATTGGTTATCCAATGTGTCATTCAAAAGAATAATGGAAAGTTCTGAATGTGTGTGGACTTCACCAATCTAAACAAAGCTTGTCCTAAGGACAGTTTTCCTCTACCAAAGATTGATCGCATGATTGATGCAACTATCTGGTTCGATCGGCTCACGTTCCTGGATGCTTATTTATGATACCATCAAATCCCAATGAACCCAAAAGATGAAGACAAAACGACATTTATAACTGAAAGATGGACCTATTATTACAAAGTCATGTCGTTCGATTTAAAAAATACAGGTGCTACCTATCAGCGGCTGATCGATAAAATATTCAAAACTTAAATCGGAGACACGGTCTTATATAGATGATATGGTTGTTAAAATCCGATGTAAAGATGATCACCTGAAACATTTAGAAGATGTGTTCGCATCCCTGCGATTGCATAAAATGAAGCTGAACCCGGAGAATGCACTTTTGGTGTCTCTTCAGGACAGTTCCTGGGGCACATAGTTAACAAGGATGGAATCAAGGCTAGTCCCGCACAAGTCCATGCATTAATCAGGATGAAGGCACCAGAATCCCCAAAAGAAATTCAGGTGCTTACAGGACCACTAGCAGCTCTAAGCGGATTCATTTCCAAGTTATCAGATAGATGCAAGTCGTTCTTTGATGTACTGAAGTCTAAAAAAATGATGACTTGGGGAGGGAAGCAGTAAGAAGCTTTTGATCAACTGAAGCTCTATATGGCAAAACCGCCGATCCTAACGGCCCCCAAAGATCATGAGACTTTAATTTTATATCTAGCAGTCTCACCGAACGTTGTGAGTTCAACATTGGTAAGAGATGATGGAAGCAGGCAATCCCTCATTTATTATGCAAGTAAAACATTGCTTGATGCCGAGAGAAGATATTCAAGAACGGAGAAAATAATTTTAGCCTTGGTCCAGGCTAAACGGAAGCTGCGACATTATTTCGAATCCCATCCGATAAGAATTCCTACAACATTCCCGATCAAAGTGATTTTGGCAAAACTAGATTTTTCTGGACGAATGACGAACTGGGCGATAGAACTGAGCATGTTCGATCTCAACTACAAGCCACGAACGTTAGTAAAAGGACAAGTTGTGGCAGATTTTCTCCTCGAGTATGAAACAGCTGAAAACGAGGTGGCGGGCGAAAATCCAAGGTGGATGCTTTATGTGGATGGATCTGTAAATAGTCTAGGGGCAGGTGTGGGGATCGAATTAATATCTCCGGAAGGCACCAAGTTGCAGCAATCAATCAGATTATGCTTTGAAAGTTCAAACAACGAGGCTGAATATGAAGCAGTTCTGACTGGCTTAAGGTTGGCTAAAGAACTCCAGATCTGGGAATTAACAGTGTTCAGTGACTCACAGTTGATCATAGATTAGGTCGCAGGAAGTTACAACACAAAGGAGGAAAGGATGCTGGAGTACAAACAGGTTGTCCAAGAAGAAGCACAAAACTTCCAGGTAATAACTTTCAAGTAAATTCCAAGGGCATAAAATCATGGGGTTGATCATGTAGCAAATAAAGCATCATCAGCTGGGGATGATATGGTCAGGGTAATTCCTGTGGATGAACTGCTCGTTCCGTCGATCGGAAAAAGAAAGAGGTGTACGTGATTCTATATGAACCAAGTTGGATTGACCCAATACTTCAATATTTACAGACCGGGGTTTTGTCGGAAGATCGACGGGAAGCAAAAAAAGTTTTGCCAAGTATTCAGTGATCGATGGTTTTCTATACCGCCGATCGATGTCCGGGCCTTACTTGCGGTGTTTGACCCCGGGTGAAACACAAGAGGTACTCAAACAGTTGTACGATGGAATTTATGGAGGTCATATTGGGGGTAGATCATTATTCGACAGAGCAATAACACAAGGTTACTTTTGGCCGTATATGATCCGAGATGCGGAAGAGTACGCGAAAAGGTGCGACAAGTGTCAAATGCATTCACATATAATTCATCAACTAGCAGAATTCCTCACAACAATGGCATCCCCCGTTCCGTTCACCCGATGGGGAATGGATGCGGTCGGGCCACTAACAAAAGCAACATCAAATCAAAAACATGTGCTTCTCGCCACAAATTATTACACTAAATGGGTTGAGGCGAAGGCTTATATAAGAATCACGCACACTCAGGTGATTGATTTTATTTTAAATCATATAATCTACAGGCTCGGAGTGCCAAAGTACATAATGATAGACAACGACAATTACCTGGACAATCAGTACGTTCGGGAGTTGCTAGACGAGTACGGCATCAATCAGAACTTATTATCGACCAGTTACCCGCAAGCAAATGGACAAGCCGAGATAACAAACAGAACGATCTTTGCTGGAATAAAAAGAAAAATGGAAGGGATTGAAGAAAAAAGGACATTGGTTGGAGGAATTGCCTAGAGTGCTTTAGAGCTACCGAACGACCCCCAGAAAGCCGACCGATTTATCACTGTTCACTATAGCGTACGGTGTTGAGGCAGTAATTCCAATTGAATTGGAAATTCTAACAACAAGAACACAACTCTTTGATCCTGAATAGAATGAAGCAATTCTTAGGATTGAAGGTGACTTCATAGATGAGAAAAGAGAAATGGCTTCAATAAGGTTAGCAGAATACCAGCAAAGGCTAATGAGAAGTTACAATAGAAAAGTGAAGCCAAGATCCTTTTAGGTAGGAGATCAAGTACTTAGGATACTGGCTAAAAGATCAAGTAAATTAGATCCCACATGGGAATGGCCGTACACAGTAACAGAGGTGATCGGAAGAGGAGCCTATAGGTTGGCTGATCAACATGGGAAACAAATCGAACGGGCATGAAATGCAATCCATCTGAAGAGGTATTTTCAATAGAGAATTAACTTTGCAAAATAAGATTTATATAAATGGCTATAAATTTGTTCAAACATTTGTTTCAAAGTTGTATGCTATTTATACAAGATCCGTATCAAATCAATAAAGATATTGCAATCATATTCCTATCCTCCAAATACTTATGCTCCACGATCACAAAAGGAAAATTCATGAAAAGCCCAAGTAAAAAAGACTTGGCCAAAGTGTATAAGCCATCTAGGCAAAAATAAAAGACCATCTAAAAATATGGCACCATCTTAGTTCCTATTTCAAAAATGCACAGAACTGCGTCTCAAAAATTGTGTTCTAAAAATACATTAACCTGTTTAAAAAATTTAGCACATCAATGCCATCACGAACTTGTTAAAAAATGCTCACCATAAGAGCAACAAAAATATATATTGTTTACAGACCATGAAGTAAAATTGTTCAAAATAAAACCTCTAATTAAGAGGTCGAAGGGATATCGTTCGGAATTACTCCTTCGGCATTTGGCTTTTGGTTCTCTGAGGGAGGAACGGAAGGTTCACTAGACACTTCACCGATGACATTTACATTAGAAGGGACTGCAGAAATTAGATCTGGACGTTCAACCGGAAAGATTCCATGCAATAGAAACTAAGCAAAGTCCTTCTCGTCTTTGCTCGGTTCAGGCTCAACATAAAGGTGAACGATACCACAAGCAGTATCATGAGCCTCCGGATCATCATATGAACGGTCAGAAGGTTCCATCGACATTTGACCATAGCAAAATCTGAACTCGTCACAGAATTTAACATAAAAAATGTTCACATATCTCCGATGCATGTCCATACCTCCTCTTTGGCAAAGCTCCAAACCGGATTTCAGTACAGCATTCGAAGTCTCAAGATTATGGATTTGCTTCTCCAGTTAAGCAATCCGATCGGTTTCACTCCTATGGATTTTCCTTAGGCTTTCCAGTTCAGACTCCACAATCTTCTTCTGCTTTTCAGCTAAAGTGGCACACTTGTCAGCCCTTAGATATGTTGCGTCGATGCTTTTTCTCTTGTATTCCCCCGCCTCAACGGCTTTGTAGAGAGCTAGGACATCGAAAACAAACTGGAAAAAGGTAAAAAATAATCAGTAAGGATCTCACAAAAACGTTAACATTACGTTCAAAAAAAAAAATTACCTCCAAAATGGAAACATGAGCTCTAGCCAAAAGCTCGTTCTGATCAACATGTTGTTGAAAAATCTCATCTTTTGGTGGCCACATACCACGAGCAAGTGCCAACAGTGAATCTGGATCTGGATCTAACATAGCCAGTGAACGGCGATTCAGAACGCTTCCATCGCTCTTTATAAAATTAGGAGTCCAATTGCCTTCGGGATCAAACTTTGGAGGAAAACAACAATCAGGAATGGTGTAGCCACTCACAGATCTAGCCTTCTTCAATATCTTTTCATTCTTTTCAGAGTTATTCTTTTTGACATGCTCTGAATGAAGGCCAAGCTTCAATTTTTCTGAACGGGAAAGCCATCATTGGTGTTCGTCCTTTTCAGAAGGCCCTTTGCTGTCTTCGGATTTTCGATCAGATCGATCTCTTAGCGTTTTCCTTTATCAACAGACTAGCCGATGGGGGCAAGAGATTTCTTTTCCATGGCTCGTTTGGAAGTCGGTTATGGAATTTTGATTATGGTGGCTTATGTGACACTTGCAGCAATGGATTTCAGATTGTTTGAAGTTAAAAGAACTTTACTGGAGGGAAGAGTAGTAAAGACCTTCTCGTTCAGATATTCAAGGCGTTTGGCTACAAATAAATACGAACATGTGATCAAAAGCAAACTAATGTGTAGTTCAAGAAAAATAGGCAAAATTCAAGAAAGGGCACTTGCTAGGATTTTGAATCCACATTTGTATTTTTTACAAATGCCGAAGGTCCTTGGCAGAGGGTATGGGCCAGACGCATCCACCCTCCAATTTCCCCCAAATTTTACCACTTTATCTTTCCATTCCTTTTCAGAAGATGGATTCCCATCACAAAGTTTCAGAGTTTAATAAGGGTGCAAATGGTACCGACCAGAATTTTTTCTGATTTGATCGACTTCGTAGCAGAGCAAGAAATTAGCCATACCTAAATTCAAGCCTCGTTCCTGATTCAGAACGAGCATTACAGACAGAACCCTGAAAAAGTTAGGGTTCACATGCAAAGGCATAAGCCCTAAATAAAATAAAATGTAATGGTAGAAAGGATGAAAGAGAAATCTGAGTACGGCCAAGTGATTTACAGAGAAGAGAGCTTCATTCGCACTGACTTCTCATACGATTTGAAATTCAAATCGGTGGAATATTCAGAAATCGAAACGTCATCAGGAATTTGAACTCTATATGATACCTATCGGCTAGGGAAAGTTTACGCAATTGTTTGCGAGAAACATTATGTGGTTTCAATCTACTAGAACTGGGGGCAACATCAGAGGAAGACACGACATGAATCTCATTCACCACCACCTCCAGAGAAGGAGTTTGACTACTATCACTACTCATGGTACTAGATTAAAGAAAGAAAACGAGAAGGATGGAAAAATAAGACTAACCTCAAGAGCTTTTTGCTAAAATCGTCAGAGCTTCAGAGAATAAGAGTATGCCCTTGTAGATGAAAAGTTAACTTGGGGAAGATGAAGTGAAGAAGAGAAAGTGGCAGTTACATGGCGCCTTAAATTCCAACCCTATTTCAAAACACGAAATGAGCTTGGGAATTGGGGGCAAAATGTAGGCCCATTTTTTCACCTGGTCCATCAGACGAGGCAATGTTGGTCCAACACACAAAATAACATTAGTCAGCCCAATAGAAAGAGGAAGCCCAAAAATAAAAGCCTATTTCATATCAAAAGTTTATAACGTCCCGACAGTTTCAAAATGCACAATAAAGTTAATTGAAAGCAGTGGATCTGTTTTCAATGCATTGATATTATTTAATGTACTTTAATACCCATTTATGAGGTCAAAATCAAGTTCATGTATAAAAGGGATTGAAAGAGATCAAAGAAGGGATTTGATTTTTCCCATTCATTCTAGTTCTTCAAGTTCTATTGTTTTTCTTGTCATTTTTTAAGTATATTGTTTATGTTAAAATTATAAAAGTTTCAATTCGTTCGGTGACGACGAACGAATTTACAGCTAGCAAAAATGGTCTCACACTCAACGGCTCGTCCTTGAGGAGGAGATGAGAAGCCGGTGTGAGCAGATAACCATCTTCGTCTTCTTTGTCGGATAATTTTTGCTTGACGAAGAAGCCAGAGTGAACTAGAATGCCCATGAGGCGATAGACGGACATTGTTTTGGTTGTCTGGTTGATGTTGAGCTCAGAAACAAGCTCAGAGAGAGTCATGGGTTGGCCATGCTTGTTAATGATGTCTGGTATGTCTAGTTGAATAGCACATTTGAGTGACATAGAATTTATGAAGTTGAATATGTGGTTCCATATGTGAGCTTGAGACTGAAGCAGCTCTTTTTCAACCTCATCATTGGCTTAAGTTGACTATTAAGGTGTCTAAATGCTTTTGAGTGAAACCAAGGAAAAACATTGGTGCATATATATAGGACAGAGGTAGCACTAGCAAGCATGAGGAAGGGAAAATAAACGATAAAAATGATTAAATATAAGATATATATATATATATATACATCTAATACTATTGCTCTTTCAATAATATGATAACATAAGGGTACAAGTAAGCAATAATTGAGCAAATGGCCATTCAAGTTGATTCAATTTTTTTAATGTTCGCATGGTTCACATTCCAATAATAACCGTCTTCTTTTTTCTATATATATCTAATACAACCAAACCAATTTAATTTCTTCCGTTGGGCTTGCAGAAAGATCTGGTAAAACTTGTTCTTTACCTCCAAAAGGATAAATATTACAAACCTCTCCTACACTTAGGCCTAATTACAGAGGATGCCCCCAATATTTCTGAAATCCCACTGACCTCCCTTCCTATAATCGGAATATTGTTCCAGTCACAACTTTAAGTGAATTTTCTGAATTGCCCTGAATTAAAAATGCATATCTATATATCATTTAGACTTTGGCAAAATGATCATCTTACCCATTTGTTTTTTGTTTTTTTTAATCAAGGATAGTAAAATATTTTTACAAACTTTATGAACCTTTGGTTAAGAGATTCAAAAAGGCACCCACAAATTTCAGAGACAGAGATGGATATAGATTTTAGAGAGAAAGAGAGAGAGATTTTAGAGAGACTCGAGTTGGTAAATTGGGGATAAGTTATTAGGTTTATGAAGAATCTTGCAACGGCATTTTAGTAATTATTACATGAATTTTTTGGTAATTTGTATTGAAAAAGTACGGATAAAAATATTGTTATATACATTCTAAGGGTAATTTTGAAATTAAAAAGTCAAAATTGGGTGTTAACTATTAACGAATGGAACAAATTGTTAATCGGTGGTAAATGTAAGAAAGGTTAATGGAATTTCATAAATATTGGGCGTATTGCGTAAAATTAGGCTTAAGTACAAGAGACCTTTGTGATATTAACCCCCTCCAAAATTAAACAACTTATATAATAATTCAATCAATCTTTCCTTATCAGGAAAAAGATATCACCATCAGTTTTAAAAAAAGGCTAGATCCTAAGGAAGAACTTCCTAGTGCCTAATCCTAAGGAATTCTTCCTTTTAAAAGATGTTATAAGTAGTCAGCACCACGGCTCTTATAACATTTTAATCGTCCACTTGCGGAGAGGCGAGAATTCGCATTTAAGTTCCGCCACGTTCGGAGCTTGAATGCGGTTCATTCAGACACCGAAAATTCGTTCTTCCAACCAACTCCAGTTTTAAATAACTAAACAAAAAATGATATAAATTACAAGTACAGCTGGGAAGGCTACATTATAAGGGCATTACGGTATGCCGGTATGGTAGGAGGAATTGGCGGGCCACCATCCTCTGCAGTGTGCAGTGAGATATTTGAAGGGTTGGGATTGGTCCTGATCAGGGTCCCATATTTGACTAATTTACACACTTTCAAACCTCATTTTTCAGGCCCGTCATCCTCTGGCAAGCAAAATTTAATTTTTATTTAAAAAATAAAACATAATCAAGTGCAATGTCAGAATGTTATCAAATCAAATCTTTTACTCATATTTTCTCCACAAGCGATCTTATCTTTGTTGATTGTTATACCAATAAATAGGGGGGAAATTAAAATTTTACACAAACTCATTCAAATAGTTATGGAACTCATACCTTTATATTGTTTTAAAATATAGATTCAGGAGACAATATTACATTATTATTGTATTTAAATTTATTAAGAGCACCCACTCAAATAGTATCCCATGTCATATAATAATTGAATATATTAGCCAAACACGCACTTAAAAAAAAGTTTGGTGTTTTCAGTTTATATTTATGGATACAATAACTTAGAATTGTTTTTTTTTGGTGAATTTTAAAAAAATAAGTGGTGATTTAAATTTATAGGAATAGATATAATACATTGATAATGCAATCAGTGCAATAATTCAACTAAAAAAAGTGGTGATTGATCGGCTCTAGTCGTATGAAAATAAAAGTGTTTAAAATGAATAAATATCACGTTCTAGTTTTAACTCTCAGTCGCAAGTACGCGAGTAGTATATATTATATTTGGGTAAAGAGGGTATCAAACCACTGAGATCAAAGCCGAATTTCAAACAATTGTAAAGCAGAAAATTGAACTATTTTATAAACATTGATTTGATTGGTTGTTTTATAAACAGATAATTTTTGTATTGGAAACACAAGATAAACAAGTCTAGGGTTTTAATCCAACTACACTACTAGTCTCATAATATAACATTTTATTCTTATTATTGCAAGAAGGCGGTACAGCTTGTATGAATAAGATTAGTAACGTTACAAGCAATTGCCTAATCCCCAAAGAGATGCAATTAAGTTTTAGTTTACCATCATTCATCTTTGATTGGTCAAGACCTGTTATATGCATCTATACTACAACTACTCCTAGAATATGAAATTAAAAACATATAACAGTCTTCCGTTCTTCCGACTGAATGTGTGCACCTAAGAACTTATCATGTTGTTCAAGAACCATTATGTAAAAACCATTATTTAAACCTTGAACTTCTTGTCCTTAGTAACAACATGGTTGTTTAAGATAAATCATTGACTTAGTCTCAGCTTAAGTAACGAATCAATAAATAAATCTTGTCTAGTTTATTTGTTCGGTCTCTCACTACATAATCATCATATAAGTGTCATTCGGCTTCCCCTCATTGCAATAAAATCAAATAAAAGTCTACATTACTCGACTATGGTTTCGTTGGAAACCTTAGATACCGACTAGTCACTCATGGAGAGATGAGACCACATTGCTGATGAATCTACCATATTCACGATTGGATAGTTGGTTATTGAGTTCTTTAGGAAAGCTTCTCCCTTGAGAGAGACTTTTTGTATGAAAGATGATATAATATATTTTTGATCCAAAGGATCCTGGATATCTTCTCTTCATGAAGACTTCATATATTTATAGACAAAAGTTTGTGTAAATAGGGCATGTCTTTGTGTGCACTCCAAGGACTCTTGGTGTGAGGACTAAGTAAAAGTTGTGAATTGACCAATCTGCCCTCCAACATGCTTGTACTCAAAGTCAGAATATGGAAGAGTATTTGCACACATTTCCCAAGGTCAGTGACAGCTGATTGATCGGGAAGGTCCACCGATTGATCGGTGGCTCCCGCATTTTATCATTTCTTTATTCTGCAATTTATGCTTCAGCCGTTTGTACCTTGCTTCACTAACTTGAATCTTACTCTATATTGAGTGCATTTATTCTCCAAGTGTTGTTCGGGCTCATGCATAATTGCTAAAAATCCTAAATTAACTCAGATTTGCGTTAAAACCCCTGAAACATGTTTAAACACGCAACTCAAATAAAAATACCTTATTAATAAAATAAAGAGACTATCAAAAGGTTTATTAACGCCCCATAATACCAAATATTATGGTTTCATCAGTGATTTAAAATATTATTTGTTGTGATTTTTTTTCATAATAAAATGGTGAATATTATATTTGAAAATAAATTTTAAGAAATCAAGTATTCTCTAATAGTTTTTGTGGTGAATTTTACAAAACATTGTGGTGATTTTAGCTTATAGGAATGTATACAAACCCTTGATAATGTGGTGAGCGCCACAATTCAATTAAAACAAAATTGGTGATTTTTAATTTTGTTAGTGGTCATTTTTTGAAAATTAAATGGTGAACATTATATTTGAAAATAAATTTTTAAAAACCAAGTACTCGCTATTTGTTTTGTTGTGAATTTTGCAAAATATTGCAGTGATTTTAGCTTATAGGAATGGATACAAACCCTTGATAATGTGGTGAGTGCCACAATTCAACTAAAAGAAAAGTAGTGATTTTTAATTTTATTAGTGCTGATTTTTTCAAAATAAAATGGTGAACATTATATTTGAAAATAAATTAAATATTCGCTACATGTTTTGTGGTGAATTTTGCAAACTTTTGTGATGATTTTAGCTTATAGGAATGGATACAAACTCTTGATATTGTGGTGAGTGCAAAAATCCAACTAAAACAAAAGTGGTGATTTTTAATTTTATTAGTGCTGATGTTTTCAAAATAAAATGGTGAATATTGTATTTGAAAATAAATTAAAAAAAAAAAAGTATTGGTTAGTTGTTTTTGTGGTGAATTTTGCAAACTTTTGTGGTGATTTTAGCTTATAAGAATGGATACAAACCCTATATAATGTGGTGAGTTCCCCAATTCAACTAAAACAAAAATGGTGGTTTTTAATTTTATGAGTGGTTAATTTTTTAAAATAAAAGGGTGAACATTATATTTGAAAACCGAAGTATTCGCTACTTGTTTTGTGGTGAATTTTGCAAAACTTTTTGGAGCTTTTAGCTTATAGGAATGGATACAAACCCTTGATAATGTGGTGACTGCAAAAATTTAGTTAAAACAAAAGTGGCGATTTTTAGTTTTATTAGTGGTGATTTTTTCAAAATAAAATTGTGAACATTATATTTCAAAATAAATTTAAAAAAACACAAGTATTCGCTAGTTGTTTTTATGATGAATTTTGCAAAATATTGTGGTGATTTTAGCTTATAGTAATGGATACAAACCCTAGATAATGTGGTGAGTGCCACAATTCAACTAAAACAAAAGTGGTGTTTTTTAATTTTACTAGTGGTGATTTCTTTCAAAATAAAATGGTGAACATTATATTTGAAAATAAATTTTAAAAAACCAAGAATTCCCATGAGTGAAACCATTTACTCCAATACCAATCCATTAGGGGGAAAACAATTGGATCCTTAAAAGAACCAATTCATCATTCACTCCAATACCTACCCATTAGTGGGAAACAACCTTGGAGCCTTCAAAGAACAACAAGTATGAATGAAATATAATGTTGACACAAATTCAACATAGGTTATGTATTGTAGCCAATACACGTATTAAGATATCTATAAGACATCTCTTCACAAATAAAATGCACCAATTTTCAATCCCAATTCATTTCCAAGAGTTTAACCATTAATTCCAATACCTATCTTTATTGAAAAACAACGTTCAAACCTTCAAAGAACCACAAACATGAATAAATTAAAATATTGACACACATTCAACATAGAGTCTGTATTGCGTCCATTACATGTATTAACATATCTATAAGACACCTCTTCACAGACAAAATGTACCATTTTTCAATCCCAAATCATCTCCCAAGAGTGAAACCATTCACTCCAATACCTACCCATTAGTGGGAAACAACCTCGGAGCCTTTAAAGAACAAAAAGTATGAATAAAATATAATGTTGATACAAATTCAACATAAGTTATGTATTGTAGCCAATACATGTATTAAGATTAGGGATGGCAATAAAACCCACCCTGCCCCATACTCGCCCCGTCTCGTTTATCCCGGGTTTGGGGCCCCAATTAAGTTAATCGGGGCGGGAAAAAAATCCATAATTATATTCGGGGCGCTTATGGGTAACCCCCACCCTGCCCCAATTAGCCTCCCCGTTTAAGTTATTTACTAAAATACCCTTATATATATATTAAATATTACAAATATACCCATATATATTATATCTATTACAAAGATACCCATATATATGTATATTTTAACATTATTTTTATGTTTAGGATTTTATTTTTATTTTTTAAAAAAAATAGTAACCGGAACGCGGCACGGGAACGGGGCCAAGGCGGGGGAATTCGGGCCGGGGTGAGGCGGGGCAAAAAAAAAATTTAATAAACAGGGCGGGGAAAAACAGCCGGGTTCGGAGATGTGGAAGGTGATCCCCGCCCCATTGCCATTCCTAATTAAGATATTTATAAGACATCTCTTCACAAATAAAATGAACCATTTTTCAATCCCAATTCATTTCCCAAGAGTTAAATCATTCACTCCAATGCCTATCATTTATTAGAAAACAACATTGGAGCCTTCAAAGGACCACAAGTATGAAAAAATTAAAATGTTAATACTATTCAACATAGGTTCTGTATTGTGCCCAATATATGTATTAACATATCTATAAGACATCTCTTGACAATAAAATGAACCAATTTTCAATCATAATTCATCTCAAGAGAGTGAAACCATTCACTCCAATACATATCCATTAGTGGGAAACAACCTTGGAGCCTTAAAAGAACCACAAGTATGAATAAAATAAAATATTAACACAAATTCAACATAGGTTTTGTATTGTGCCCAATATATGTATTAACATATGTATAAGACATATCTTCACAAAAATAATATGTTGAATGTGTGTTAACATTCTTGTGTACTAATACTTGTCATAAGTACGATTTGATGAATATGTTAACACATTTTCAACATATATAACAGCTAATACCCATGAACAATGTTAATATATATAAGCCATGTATTCATAAAACAATATGCACCATTTTCCACCTCAATTCATTTCGAAACAGTGAAATCATTTACTGCAATACTTTTCTCGAAATATAGTTATGGAATAGAAAATTATCAACTAATATGTCATAAAAAAAATTTAGTAAGTATTTATTTTTTTCTCAATTAATAAAATTTGAAAAATAGTTAAAAATATAAAAAATGTTTAAACTTTAATAAGTAGTCTATATAAAAAGTAAATATAAATAGATATATAAGAGATATAATATATATAAAACATAAAAGGTTCAATATATAATCTTAAAGAGTATTACATACATGAGTAGGTTATAATTTTTCCTCATTAATTTAATTATTTAAGAAAGAAATTAAAAAAAAATATCATGTGAAGGTGATTTAATAAGTGTTTATATAAAGTAAAAAATGTATAAGATTATATAAACTTACGTACACATTATAATAGTACAAATAAAAAACTTATTAAATACTATTTTTCAAAATATCTATATATTAAATACTAAAACTAAGTGTTGCATTTTTTATGAATTTTTGTTTAAAGGAATATCTTCATTCAGAAAGAACAGTATGAAAGAAAAATAATTTATTCATACACATATACACTTTAATTTTAGAGAGAAACTTTTGGAGAACTTAAAATTTGATTTTGGGTTTGAAAGTTCAATTATCGTGGGAAGCATAATATACTGGAAATTTAATTTAGAATTTTAAAATATTTTCATAATCAAATCATCTAATTGTGGGACCCATAAGTATTAAATGATTTCAAAACATCAAACCCATCAGGCAAGGTATAATATTATTTTATTTAAATTTACTAAGAGCACCCCATCAGAGTTTCAAAACTTGACCGGAGATTATTTGGCATTTTCGCCAAACATGCCCTTATTTGATCACTGCAGGGCACTACATGGATTTGGCACAACAGATGATCCTTGCCCGGAATTGGCTAATAAGGAGTCTATAGCCATCCTTGTCACCCCACTATGTCTAGTTTAATAATTTTTTATTTATGACCATCCAAAGGTTTGGTATGGTGCCTACAATTGGCCAGCATCACTCCAACACGTTTGGCTCGCTATATCCTCTACTAGCTGGCTATATAATGATCATACCAGATGCTCTAAGTGACATCGATCCACTATATTTAATGTTTGAATAAAAGCACATTAAAAATGAGACACTTAGGCCCTGTTTGGATTGGCTTTTTAAATATTATTTTTGGCTTCCCGGAGAGAAACGCTGTTCTGAACGGTATTTGGAAAAAAATTTAAAAGTGTTTCTGGATCTTGGAAGAGCGTTTTAAAGAAGCTGGGTCACCAACTTCTCAAAACAGTTTCTGCTTCTTTTTTTCTTCTGTGAAAAGCCAAAAGCAGAAGCTATACCAAACATGCCTTACTATTGTTGACACTTGCATAACTTTTTCTATGTTGGAGAAAGTTGACTTGGTCAGTTGAATCGGTTTAATGCACACATGCCTATAGTGTTTATTAAACAATCACTAATCCCATACTTTCATGTCATGCAATTGCATTACATACCACAACTGAAAAATAGAATTTTGAAATTGAAATTCTTAAGAACAATAAAAGAGGGAAACTTATGCTCTCTCTCTCTCAATGTTAGCAAGTGAGTGGAGCATAAAATAATTAAAAATATAGACGAAGAACAATAATTGATAATATAAATATGTAAGTGTATAATTTTGCTCATGTTGTAAATCCACTTTAATAGTGATGTCCACATTACACATGGCCAGTTGTAAAGACAACTCATACATGATGGTAGAACACTTACATGGTAGTGCAGTAATGATTCACTCATGGATTATTCTATTTGTAAACTACACTATATAATGATGTATTGGGTTGGTACCAAAACACACCAAAAAATACAGAAATCTCTTATCTCTTAGCTACTAATTCTACTCTTTGTGAAATATATTGTTCGATTTCTTCTTGGATTATATCACGTTATCAGCACGAACTAACCGACTGAGGAAACAAATTTCTCGTTCTTTCTTCTCAAAAGAAAAAAGGTTAGTACATCAAGAAATCTCAGTAAATTTGTTTATGAGATAGATATATTTGAATGAATATAAATCATGTATGCATATGTATTTAAAATACATGAATGTTAAAATTCTTAGAGAATCCAACTTACCTAATGTAATACCAAAGATAAATTGAAGTTGGATCTCACTGAAATCTTTCTGAAAAAAAAAATTATACTATCCTCTTTTTGACAGGTGTGGTTTATTGTGTTTTTCTATTACTTTTGGTTATGTTATTTGTATAAGTGCACTTTTACCAGTGTACTTCTATCTTCATATATAAGTATGTTGTTATCCGGCTTGTAATCCACGTTATCTTTAAATTAATGGAATTTTTTTTATATATCTGTGAAGAGGTATGGATCTGGTAAAAGCATTAACTAAGCCAAAGATAAATGGTGAAGATATATGTCTAGTAGACAGCGCAACAACGCACAATATACTCCGTGACAAAAAGTATTTCTCTCATTTAACACTAGTTGAGGCTAGTGTCAATACAATCTCAGGGCCTGCAGACCTGATTGAAGGCTCGGAAAAAGAAAAAATTGTATTGCCTTGTGGTACAAAATTATACATCAATGATACTCTATATTCTAATAGATCAAAAAGAAACTTCTTGAGTTTCAAAGATATACATCTTAATGGATATCACCTTGAGACAGTAAATGAAGGGAGTCTAGAATATCTCTATATTACATCTGGAAGTGCATGCGAGAAACGTGTATTAGAAAGACTCCCTACTTTGTCCTGTGGTCTATATTATATGAATATAAAAGTCATTGAATCACATGCAGTGATGCACCAAAAGTGCTCTAACCCTAAGAGTTTTATACTATGGCATGATCGCCTTGGGCATCCTGGGTCAACAATGATGCGCTGAATTATTGAAAATTCAAATGGCCATCCATTAAAGAATCATAAGATCTTTTTGGCGGCTGATTATCATTGTTCTGCCTGCTCACAAGGAAAAATAATTATCATGCCATCTCCTTCGAAGGTTGCTATTGAATGTCCATCGTTTTTACAACGAATTCAAGGGGATATATGTGGACCAATTCATCCACCGTGTGGACCATTTCGTTATTACATGGTTTTAATAGATGCTTCATCACAATGGTCCCATGTAAGTCTGCTTTCTACTCGCAATGTTACGTTTGCTAGATTTCTTGCTCAAATAATTCGATTAAGAACACGGTTCCCCGATCATCAAATCAAGTATATCAGGCTTGATAATGCTGGTGAATTCACATCCCATACATTTGATGATTTTTGTATGATTGGCATTGATATTAAGCATCCTATTGCTCACACTCATACACAAAATGGTCTAGCAAAATCATTTATTAAATGTCTCTAATTAATTGTTAGACCATTACTTATGAGAACCAAATTGCCTTCATCTGCATAGGGACATGCTATTTTGCATGTTGCAGCTTTAATTCGTATCAGACCAACAATTTATAATTGTCTATCAACATTACAATTGGTGTTTGGTCAACAACCAAATATTTCTCACTTAAGAATTTTTTGTTGTGTTGTACATGTCCCCATTGCACCACCACAACGTACCAAAATGGGCCGTCAACGACGACTTGGTATTTATATGGGTTTTGATTCTCCATATATTATAAGATATCTTGAACCTACAACAGGTGATATATTTAAGACACGGTTTGCTGATTGTCATTTTGATGAATTCGTTTTCCCGCCATTAGGGGTAGAAAAGAAATAACCAAATGAATGACAGGATATTGATTGGAATGTTTCAACTTTATCTCACTTTGATCCTCATACAAATCAATGTGAATAAAAAGTTCAAAGGATCATTCATTTGCAAAGTGTTGCAAATCAAATACCAGATGCATTCACTAACACGATGAAAGTGATAAAATCACATATACCAGCTGCAAATGCTTCAGCAAAAATTGAAGTCCCTATTGGAAATTTTGTCAGTGTTGCAGCAAATGCATCTAAACCACAACTAAAGTGTGGTAGACCAATCGGTGCAAAAGATATTGTTCCTCATAAAAGGAAAGTACAAATAAAGAATGATGGTGATAAAAAAGAGACAACAAATACAAACAGAGCAAAAGAAATGATTGATCAAAATATACTCCATGAATCTATAGCCCCTGATGAGGCTGATACCCAAGTATCTAATGATAATAAGATGACGGTATTTAATGAAACACATGCCCTTGAAGAGGCATTGATACCTGAAAATTATGAGATCTCATTAAATCATGGAAAGAGCTGGAATAGAAAGAAAACTATCATAACTGACATTTTTGCATATGCGGTTGCTCTCGAAATAAATGATGAGGATCTGGAACCTCAAACCGTTGAACAATGTCGACGTAGAAATGATTGGCCAAAATGGAAAGACATTATACAGACAGAGCTAAATTCATTAGCAAAACGAGATGTTTTTGGACCAGTTGTCCAAACACCTGAAAGTGTTAAGCCTGTTGGGTATATATAGGTATTTGTATGAAAACGTAATGAAAAAAAATAAATTATGAGATACAAAGCCCGACTAGTAGCTCAAGGTTTCTCACAGAGACCGGGTATTGATTATGAGAAGACATATTCTCCAGTGATGGATGCAACCACATTTCGATTCTTAATATGTTTAGTGGTTGCAGAAATCTGAACATGCATCAATTGGACGTGGTTGCGACATATTTATATGGATCACTCGATAGTGATATTTATATGAAAATCCCAGAAGGATTTAAAATGCCAGAAGCAAATAGCTCAAAACCACGTAGTATGTACTCGATAAAACTACAACGATCCTTATATGGGTTGAGACAATCTGGGCGTATGTGGTACAATCGCCTTAAGTGAGTACTTACTAAAGGAAGGGTATGTAAATGACCCAATTTGTCCATGTATTTTTATTAACAAAACAGAATTTGGATTTGTCATTATTGCAGTGTATGTGGATGATCTGAATCTTATTGGCACCCCTAAAGAAATAGCAAATAATGTCACATACCTTAAGAAAGAATTCGATATGAAAGATCTGGGAAAGATGAAATTCTACCTTGGACTGCAAATTGAACATTTATCAAACGGTGTTCTCATCCACTAATCAGCATATATAGAAAAAGTGTTGAAATGCTTTTATCTTGATAAAGCTTATCCATTGAGTTCCCCAATGGTTGTTCGATCTCTTGATGTCAAGAAAGATCATTTTCGCCCTTAAGAAGATGACGAAGAACTTCTCGGACCTGAAGTTCCATATCTTAGTGCAATTGGTGCTCTTATGTACCTAGCTAATTGCACCCGACCAGATATAGCATTCTCTGTCAACTTACTTTCAAGATTTAGTGTTGCACCAACCCGGAGACATTGGAATGGGGTTAAGCATAATTTGCGTTACCTTCGTGGTACAACTAATATGGGATTGTTTTATGCCAAAGAATCAAAGCCTCAATTAATTGGGTATGCAGATATTGGTTATCTTTCTGATCCACACAAAGCTCAATCACAAACCGGATACTTGTTTACTTATGGTGATACTACAATATCATGGTGTTCGGCAAAACAGACTTTGACAGCAACTTCTTCAAATCACTCTGAGATAATTGCAATATTTGAAGCAAGCAAAGAATGTGTTTGGCTAAGGTCTATAATATTGCATATTCAAGAAACATGTGGACTCTCTTCATTAAAAGGTAATCCAATAATGTTTTACGAAGACAATGCTGCATGTATCACACAAATAAGAGGAGGTTACATAAAAGGGGACAGGACTAAACATATTTCACCAAAGTTCTTCCATACACATGATCTCCAGAAAAGTGGGGACATTGATGTTCAGCAGATACGTTCGAGTGATACTTTGGCAGATTTGTTCACGAAGGCATTACCAACTACTACATTCAAAAAGTTGGTACATGGCATTGGAATGCGTCAGCTCAAAGATCTTTCATGATAAATTCATATTACCAATACACTGATGAGGGGGAGCAATAATTTTGAAATGGTATTTGCATGTTGTAATCTTTTTCCTTAGACCAGGTTTTCCCACTGGATTTTTCTGGCAAGGTTTTAATGATGCGGCTATAATGCAATATCACTTTCACCTACACTAAAGTAATGTACTCTATTTCCTTCGCATGGTTTTTATCCCAATAGGTTTTTTCCTTGCAAGGTTTTAACGAGACATATTCTTAGTGTTGTGGACCCTAAGGGGGAGTGTTGTAAATCCACTTTAATAATGGTGTCCACATTACACATGGCCAGTTGTAGAGATAACTCATACATGATGGTAGAACACTTACATGGTAGTGCAGTAATGATTCACTCACGGATTATTCTATTTGTAAACTACACTATATAATGATGTATTGGTTTGATACCAAAACACACCAAGAAATACAGAAATCTCTTCCCTCTTTGCTATTAATTCTACTCTTAATAAAATATACTGTCCGATATCTTCTTGGATTATATCAGCTCACACCTTCAATACCTCTATTATGATCCTCATGCCCTTATTTATACCCAGAGCTTTAAGCATATAGTACAAACCCTTCAAAAAATTCTGTAGCGGACATTCCTGAGCTCTCGTGGATTGGGTCGAGTTCTTGGTAATACAAAATTGCCGAGTTCTCGTGTATATTCTAGAGTTCTCGTATACGGGCTACTGGCACCCAATGGAGGCTAGTGGCGGGCTAATGTCTTGGGAAGTTTTTTACACTTTTACGCCATTATGCTAGTGGCGGCCAATATCCTGAATTCTCGGCTTGGGTCTCGAATTCTCGGTAATACAAAATTTTCAAATTTTATTTTTTCTTGTTCTTTCTTTGCATTGCGGCTTCCACCCAACTTCATTTCACTTCTCTTGTATGTTTACCTTCTTTACACTTGATTCTTGATTGAAGAGGCTTTTCGATGTCGCTTTAATGTCTTCGTTTGATTGACAACTTGATTAATCCGACACACACTCAACAACACTTAATATGGTTATTGATCTTACAACAAACACCCACATTTACATACATATATAAATACATGAAACATATGCATCTACATAGAAAAATGATATGTCCTTTATGCTAAGAAGTAAGAATACAGAAAAACTAAAGAAATAAAGAAATAAGAAATATATAAGACTTCGTAGAAATGAGAGGCAAAAAAAGAAGAAGTTAGTATTCCACATGTAGATGCATTGTCAGTTGTGACATAAGTTATTCATCATCAACAACTAAGAGAACATGGCGCACCTGGAAGGAACAGTTTAATTGATTACAACTTGGGTTCTGGGTGCCACTTTATGCTGCATCCAAGACTTTTGGCAAATGGAGAAATGATTGGAACAGGTAGTGGAACCAATTCGTAAGTAAAAGAATGAGAAATTAGACATAAATAAACATGAGCACCTGGGTTTTTGAGCTGATAATATAGGTTGCGCACTGAGAACATGGTCTATTGCTAGGCTCAAGTCCCTGAATGTGTTGTAGAAGAGAATTAAAAATTCATGAAGAAGCACTAGACGTTGAAAGCAGTTTTCCTGTATTTATTCTCAAAGATATGTATTGCAAAAGCTAACCTTCCTGTGACAGGCACATTATTACTTGGTCGTGAATCATCAAACTGACCATGATACACCAGCTCAAAAGGCCTTCGTGTTAGGGTTCGCACACCCTATGTACGAAGCCGTGCACACCTGCAAATCAGAAAACGCACACAAAACACACAAAACAATTGACACAAGAATATATACGTGGTTCAGCCAAATAACCTACGTCCACAGAGAGCACTGTTTCACTAAAAATCACTGAGAGGATTACAAGGGGGTGATTCGCAGATCACACACGCACACACACTGTGTATACTCATGCCTGTATCACCGGAATAATATAAACGTATATTATTCCTAACTCTCTCTCTCTCTATTTCTGTGTACACAATTCAATAGGAGAAGCCCTATATTTATAGGTGAGGATATAGAGGTGGGTTTCCCAATCTTCCAATGTGGGACAAGTTAATATAACAAAGTAGTCATATTATATATATGTGCCAATATATAACAATCTCCCACTTGACGACTTTGCCTTCATCAATTAACTCCATCAATGATTAGTGCTCGGTGCCCTCATTTCTGTCTTCAAGCTTGAAGACCAATTGAAGTTGTGCACAACTTCAGTTTCTCTGTTGTCACCACTTTGGTCAACATGTCGGCCGGATTCTCGCTTCCTTGAATCTTCTTAAGTGTTAATACTTCATCCTCTAATAGAGATCTGATAAAGTGATAACGAAGATCTATATGCTTGGTTCTCGAATGAAATGCTGAATTTTTCGCCAGATGTATAGCACTCTGACTATCACTATGCAAAACACTCTTCCCTTACTCGAATCCCAACTCTGCCAACAAACCCTGTAACCAAATCATCTCTTTGCTAGCCTCTGTCACGGCTACATACTCATCCTCTGTAGTAGATAACGCTACAATCCTCTGTATCTGCGAAATCCAACTGACTGTTGTAGTACCTACTGTAAAGACATAACCAGTAGTGCTTCTTCTATGATCTATCTCACCAGCAAAATCTGAATCCACATAGCCATGTAAATTCACTTCACCTTTTCCAAAATAAAGACATCTGTTTGTGGTACCTCGTAGATATCGCAATATCCATTTCATTGTTTCCTAGTGAGTCTTTCCTGGATTGGACATGAACCTGCTGACTGCTCCCACTGCATATGTAATATCTGGTCTTGTACAAACCATTGCATACATCAAGCTACCAATAGCTGAAGCGTATGGAATACTGGCGATGTTGTTCCTCTCTGCTTTTGACTTGGGAGACTGCTTTTTGGATAATAAAAAATGACTAGCCAAAGGTGTGCTAACTGACTTAGCATCACTCATGTTAAACCGCTTCAAAACCCATTCAACGTAGTCAGCCTAAGACAACTGCAAAATTCCCTTATGCTTGTCTCTGATGATTCTCATACCAAGAATCTGTTTCGCTGTACCTAAGTCCTTCATCTCGAACTCTTTTGCCAACTGCTTCTTCAACTTACTGATTTCCACAAAATCAGATCCAGCTACTAACATGTCATCAACATAAAGTAGGAGGATAATGTAACTCGTGTCAAACCTCTTGAAGTAGCAACAATGGTCAGCGTTGCACTTGATATAACCATGTCTCTGCATAAATCCATTGAATTTCTTGTACCACTGTCTTGGAGCTTGTTTCAAACCATACAAGCTTTTTTCCAACTTACACACAAATTTCTCTTTCCCTTTCTCTAAGAAACCTTCCGGTTGCTGCATATATATCTCCTCCATTAGGTCATCATGGAGGAAAGCAGTTTTGACATCTAACTGCTCTAGGTGAAAACCCTTTGATGCAACAATGCTAAGAACTGAACGAATGGTAGTCAGTTTCACAACCGGAGAAAATACGTCGGTGTAGTCGATTCCTGCTTTCTGCTGAAAGCCTTTTACTACAAGTCTCGCCTTGTACCTCTTAGAACCATCATGTTCTTCTTTGACTCTGTAGACCCATTTATTATGGAGAGCTTTCTTTCCTACCGGCAGCTCGGTTAACTTCCATGTCTTGTTGGAAATAAGGGACTTCATCTCATCTTCTATCGCAAACTCCCACAGGCTCGCATCTGTTGCACTGCATGCTTCATCAAAATACTCTGGTTCACCTCCATCTGTGAGCAACAAATAATTCATGTATCTCCGATTCGGCACATGCTGCTGTGAAGACCTCCTAGGTACAGGAATAGGAGTCGGAGACTGCGGTGTATCAACCTGTTGAGTATTTCCATCTGCAATATGTTCATCTGA